>CM042866.1:16718323-16874135 GCA_023658055.1 Thaleichthys pacificus | reverse complement strand
ACTACCTCTCTAGGTATTTTGATGTAATGCAGCTCCTAAGGGCCAAGGTGGGTGTGTGTGTGAGGAGAATAACGCACGTCTTATTTTTATTCGTTGTGCGCTAAAACAAGGTGAGATGTGGGTAGGTGAGGTTGGAGATTGTGAGGAGGTGAGGTATGGGGAGAGGGGAGCAGTGAGGATGAAGGTGTGGGGTGAGGATATGAGTTGAGGTGAGGATATGAGGTGGGAAACGGTGAGGATATGCGTGAGACAGGTTGAGGGAGGGGAGGTGAGGACCGGTGATGAGGCAATGTGAAGTGGGGTGGCGATATGAGTTGCGGAAGGACTGAGGTGGTGTGGTGGGGATATGCAGGTGTGGTGGGCTATAAGGTGGGGATGAATGAGGTTGCAGAGGTGAGGTGGGGAGGTGAGATTTTGGACCAGCACATTAAGATAGTGTGTATGTGTGTGGTGGTTTTTGAAACTACACATAAACTTATAAGGGGAGAGAAATAGAGAAATGGCAGAGTGGAAGGGAGAGAGAGAGAGAGAGAAGAAGGGGGAAGAGGGACGGAGGGAGAGGAGGTTTGAAGGAGGGAGGGTGAGAGAGGGGAAGGAGGACGTGAGGGAGGGGGAGAGGAGGGAGAGACGGGGGAAGGAGGGTGAGAGAGGGGGAGGGAGGGAGGGGGGAAGGAGGGAGGGAGGAGGGAGGGAGGGGGAAGGATGTAGCAGACACTGCGTTGTCTGGTCCTGTCTGCTGCTTAGCATTCGGGCGAAGCCACTCCCCTGTGTGCTGACCCTAACCACCCCTGCACTGCACACTTGGTTTGGTCTGCTAGCCAGTGGTTAGGTCTGACACACTTTTGGAACTGCCCAATGAGGAGGGACGGGGGGGGGGGTAAATCTTTGGACGTCAAGTCCCTGCTCTCCGGAGAAAAACTGAGGTTTGTTTGACTGTTATGTACAGTAGGTCAGTGTGTGTGTCGACATGGAGAGCATGTGTTGCCAGTGTATGTTTGACATGTGTGCGTACGTGGTGGGATCAGAGGAAGTGCAGCGCGTTCTACATTTTTCCAGAAAGAGGGGGAGAGCGTGAAAGAGTGCTTTTCCAGGACTGGAATTCTTGCTTTCTGGAAGCTCGGTGACAAGCTGGAGCACCACTCCCTCCCTCCTCCCCACCTCTCCTCTCCTCCCTCCTCCCTTTTTTCTCTCTTTTTGTCTGTCTGGATCCATCCTTCGTTTAGTAAAACTCTCTTCTGTTCTCCTTCTCTCTCTCTCTCTCTCTCTCTCTCTCTCTCTCTCTCTACCTCTCTCTCTCTCTACTTCTCCTCTTCTCTACTTTCTCTCTTCTCTGACAGATTTCATGCAATCAGTATCTTTCTGCTACTTTTTCACTTTTCTGCCTGCTGTTACATATTCATGGCTCATACAAATCTATGTGTGTGTCTCAGCTATGTGTTGTGTGTATATGAGCTAGGTTTCGAGCTGTTTTCAAGCTGTGTTGAGGGAAGAGGGTGCATTAATGTAGATGTAGGGTGAGCAGGCGAGGAGTGTATGTGATGGGATTGAGTACAATATAACTCAGGATCTAAGAGTAGAAGGTAGGTGGTCGCGGATGGAGGGGTTGGGGTGGTAGGTTTTTTTGAGCGAGCGTGAGAGGGAATGATGGTAGTGTTTCCCTTTGGTACCTGAGGTGAGTGAAAGTCGGGATGGTGCGTGGCGCTCTGCTGGTGGCTGCGCGGGTCTTTTTAGGCGTGGTCTGCTATATCAATATACACACAAGCAGACAACACAAGAGTGTGTGGAGAGTGTACATACCTGTCCTAGCTACGGAGGTCAGAGAGAGAGATTGAGCATGCATCGATTGCTAACAACGTAGTCGCGTCAATCTGGATCGATGCCGGGGCAACATCTCATTGTCCAGCACACATCTTTAGTGGTCGTCGGGTCTTATCTAAGGTGAAGATAGATCGGACTGATACCGCTCTATGTCCCCTCCATCATATGCTGGTCCGCCCTGAACAAAAAAAACTAACGGGTAGTTCAAAGATTTATCCATCCCATTTACATCGCCTACGACATTACAGTCGTCGAAGGGGCTTACGTGAATATCACCTTTACACACGTTACCTGCAAAAAAACGCACTGGAAGCAGTCAAGGAACCCATTTCTGCACCCAGCGACAGTGGTCCGGTGCGTCAGACCAGCATTCCTCTGCGGGCTCCTAAAACCTACAGATTCCAACATGCACGGCACAACAACTGTCACTCAGTTGATCATCTTTGTAGGCAGGAACAATACAGCTCGACACAGATGTTGACGCTTCATATAGAATGCTACTGGCTGACACTCAGCTAGATAGTCTGTAGAGTCGACCCACTCAAATAGGATCGCGGTGGATCATTAGTATGCTCAAGTGAATATGTCCAAGATACGCTCTGTGTCTCTTGTGCTCACTGAAGTAGTGCAGAAAGTAGCACTCGGTAAAGTTATACTGACTCGTCTACTGCATATAGAGAGACATAGGGTTTAATTACATCGCCTTAGTATATGTATGGGCTAGTTGACTAGGATGCGAGAGAAATATTGCCCGCAGATAGAGCTACGAGTATGCAGTAGAGGTCAGTCTCGATGTAGAGCAGAGTCAGTCTTCTCTTAGACATGCTCGAGATGAACAATACCCCTTCTGTCGTCCAAAAATCTGGTTTCCCCCAACGTCCTCTCTCTCTCTCATGGCAGACTCCTCCTCCGTCTCGCCAGTCACTCTACAGACAGTGCTCTGTTCAGACTGTGAGTCACACTCCAGGAATGCCCAACATTAACATGTGGAAGACTGGCTTGCCAGCCGGAGGAGGGAGGGAGGAGAGGGAGGAGAGAGAGTTGCCGTTCATGCGGTGGGGGTAGGTGTGGGACTTTGAAGGCAAGGCTTTTACCCCAAGGGTAGATGGAAGTGAGCAATTGGAGAGAGAGAGAGAGAGAGAGAGAGAGAGAGAGAGAGAGAGAGAGAGAGAGAGAGGGAAGGGGGGAGGGAGGGAGAGATGGAAGGAGAGATTGAGAGAGGGAAGGATGGAGAGCAGGAAACAATTATAAAACACTAAGTCTCTTTACACACCAACAGCTGTTTGCGCCTCTTCACACTCATGTGTTGATTGAGAGAGAGAGAGAGAGAGATGAGAGAGAGATGAGAGAGAGAGAGAGAGAGAGAGAGAGAAAGAAAGTGAGAGACACAAATACAGTGTTAGTGCAGTGTGTGATGCATGGTTAAATATGTCAGAGGCTCCATTACAGTATGCTGGAATAGCTGAGAGGTATGTGTGGTTGTATGTTTGAGTGTGTGTGTGCCGTATGTGTACGATATTTTTGTCTCTATTTCTCTCTCTCAGTGTGTTTTGTTTGTATACATTGCGTAGGTGTGTGTCATTACCGTGGATATCAGGGAAGTCAACAGATGGAACTGGGTTTACTTTTGGTTTGTTTCCTAGGTGACCGTAGTAAGTTATGTAATCAGAACTATGTGAGATCACCCCCTTTCCACCAACACAAACCTAGTTCTGGTCTGTTGCTAATGCCGGTGTGTAGTTGGTTCAACTTGCAAACCTTCTAAGAACCGGATTGCTTTTCCATAGGCTTGAGCTCAGCGTCATGACATCACTGCACACACGTCTGTATACAGTCGTGGCCATAAGTTTTGGCAATGACAAATGTTGCGTTTTTCAAGTTTGCTGGTTCAGTATTTGAGGAAAATGTTTTCACGTTTCTATAGAATACTGGAATCACAATAAGGCACATTTCATATTTTTTTAAGCTTTTTGGGGGCGAAAATGTTCAAGTGTTGCTGCTGGCTTTGCATGCCTCCATTGGCATCAAACACAAGGGGTCCAACCTAGTTGTGCTGCTCCTGCACTTAGTGCTGGATAGGGTGAAATACAGGCTTTGCTCTCGAAGCTCCCTCAAATTTATTTTGTATTTCCTCCTAGGACCACACTGTCTCCTCCACGGACCAATGTTTTTTGTCCATGCTGTTGCTGAAACCAGAGTAGAAGCACTATCAATAGAAGTTCTTTGCTGTGAAACAAATTCAGTCAGTCGTCAATGGTCACATAACCCTGGCTCCTGGCGTAAGTGGAACGGTTCTAGACCAGGTGAGAGTTGGTTCCCACTCTGAGAGTTGGTTCCAGTCTTCCAGGTCGGGAAGTCGGTTTTTTTGCTGTCGAAAATGCAAATAACCAGTTCAAATGAAGTACTGGCTCAGAACCGGCCCTTAAACTGCCTTGGTGGAAGAGGTATATGTGGGTCCATACACACATCAAATCTTGGAAAAAAAATTCTACAGCACATTTCATACCAGGAGGCAACACAATGTGCTTCAGTGTTGAAAAAGGGGTTGGGAATACAAACACTTATGTTTGACACTAATTTGAAGCACACTCACATGCACACACAAGCATGCACACACACACACGCATGCGCACATGCACACTTGCACACGCATGCACAAACACACACAGACGCCGCATCCTCAGACACAGCATCTTTAGAGATTATAATCTACATTCCACAAAAGCAACTCAAATGACAGTGCTGCTCAGACCAGGTCTAGAGTGAACTGGTGTGTGTGTGTGTGTATGCTAGTCTTTCTATCTTGAGTGTGTTGGTGTGGGTTAGTGAGGGTGTAGGGATTTAAGGAAGGCCAACTTCCTGCAGCTTTAATTAATTCCACACAGACACTCTGCTCTCTCTCCCACACATACACACACACACGCATACACACGCATATACACACACACATACACACACAGACACACCATATCAGCTGGACCTGAGTCACTATTGCTGAGAAAGGGGCAGTGTGTGTTTGTGTGTGTGCAGTATCAGATGTGTCTCAAACCCAGACGACATCCGGTGCTGTTTAAGATGTTCTGTCTACCATAGTTCCTGCATGGGCAGTTGGGCACCTCTCTCTCTCTCTCTCTCTTCCTATCTCACTCTCTCGCTTTTCCTCTCCCTGTCTTTTTCCCTATCTTTCTTTTTCTCTCTCACTTTTTAGGTGTTCTGTGTTAATTCAGTAGTTAAGGGACGGAGAAGTTATTCTTTTGGTATAATCTGAGCCTCTGTGTGTGCGTGTGTGCGTGTGTGTGTACGTGTGTGCGTGTGTGTGTGTCAAATAGAGGAAGCCTTGGTGGGAGGGCCTCCTCTCTGAGCTCAGGAGAGATAACAGTACCTTGTTAATGCTTACATAACTTCCAGGCAATGCCACGTCACAACTGACCCAGACACAAACAGCAGACAAACACACACACCCCTCTCTCTCTCTCTCTCTCTCTCTCTCTCTCTCTCTCTCTCTCTCCTCTCTCTCTCTCTCTCGTTCTCTCTTTCTCTCCCTCACACACACACACACACACACACAACTCTGGAGAGCCCCAAAAGCAGCTGCCAGATCTGGACGGATGTGTTTGTGTTTGGTATATCCATCTGTACCTTGTTGGCTCTATGTAGGTCAGCTCACAACCAGGCTCCTCCAGTCTGATATCACTGCCTCAGACACACACACTTTCCCAGGAGGGTCTGCGTTTCCTCTCAGTTTGGTGACCACATGTGAAGCAGGAGTAGAACCAAAGAGAAAAAGAGAGAGAGAGAGAGAGAGAGAGAGAGAGAGAGAGAGAGAGAGAGAGAGAGAGAGAGAGAGAGAGAGAGAGAGAGAGAGAGAGAGAGAGAGAGAGAGAGAGAGAGAGAGAGAGAGAGAGAGAGAGAGAGAGAGAGAGAGAGAGAGAGAGAGAGAGAGAGAGAGAGAGAGATAGAGAGAGAGAGAGAGAGAGGGGAAGGAATGGGATCGGGGAGAGTGAAAGTGAGGCTAGGAACTCATTCTGGTATGCATTGCTTTGACATTGGTGATTGCATGTGTTTATGTATGTGTGCGTGTGTGTGTATGCGTGTTGGAATGAGAGAGTGTGTGTTGTATGTGTCTTTGTGTGTGTGCATGTGTTTTGGTCAGAGAGTGTGTGTGGGTTTGTGTTTCAGAGAGAGAATGTGTGTGTGTGTTAAATACAGAGGGAATCATGTACTAACGCTTTTGGGCCCACTTCAGGTGTATTTGTTTCGCAACCTGCGCGTAAAAGCACGGCTTTTATGACGAGGTATGTACAAACATGCCGCACTGAGGTAAAAGCACAGACTGCCTGTCGCGGGAACTGAAAATGGCAAATTGCGCTTTTCTGTGTCATGCATATGCATACAGGGGAGGGTCAAGGGGAAAGTGGGAGTTTCCCATAAAGAGATTGGAGGGGATGCGTAAAGTGCACCTAATTATGTATTCCGCGGTATGTACAAAAACCAACCGTGAAAGCGCGCCTTTATTCTGCACCTCCTAAAAGCAGGTGTAAACCAGAATGCTAGTTTCCTGGCATATGCCTCCTGGTGAAATGGCAGCAGTAATCCGAGCAAGACCAAGACATAGGCCAAGGAGACAAGCTGAAATGATTTTTGCCTTAAGGATCACACTTTTTAGTTGAGTGAACAGGAAATCATTACGCTTTACAGATTAAGCAGCCATGCAATATTACAGTTACTGGAATTTGTAATTTCGGTCCAGATGGCATTTTTTTTGCGCTGATTACCCGATGGACTGCAGGTTTGGTACAACGTTAACTGAGGTATCACAGTGTGCGCTTTCTGCGGGTTAATTGGCCATGGTGCTGATAACGCTACGTTTGCAAATGTACATACATGAGGGCCACAGTGTTACCCTGTGTTATATACAAAGAGTGTGTTATTGTGTGTTATAGACATAGGGCCCTATTTTAACGATCTGAAACGCAAGTATCAAAACCCAAAGCGCAAGTAACTTTGTGGGCGGGACTCGCGCTGTTGCTATTATATCGGAATAAATGACATCTAAAATGGGTTGGTCTGAAGTAGCTACATTAGTAATGGGTGTGGTTTGGGCGTAACGTGCAATAAACCAATCAGAGCGTCATCTCACATTCCCTTTAAGAGCAGGCGCGCTTGTTCCATGGCGGATTGCTATTACAACGGCGGATTTCCCAGGCGCACACCAGGAGCGGTTCACAGCCGAGGAGACCGACGTTCTCGTCAGGGTCGTAAAAGATAGAGAAGTGACATTGTATGGGAAAGGCAGAGCAGTTTTCTCATTGCACTCAAGTTGCCTGCTCATGCTGCTCATTCAAATTCTTAGTCTTATTTTTATATATATTTTATTTTTTAAATTGTTATATTTTTTAATAGTTTAGTTCTTAGAATTAATTTAACCATTGTACTTTTTAAATTAATTTAAGACCCGTATATGTTTATTATTTGCACCTTCCTGCCACAGTAAATTCCGTGTTTGTGTAACATACATGGCGAATAAACCGAATTCTGATTTTGATTCTGATTGAGATGGGAGAAGAAACCCACCCAAATTAGCTTCGGTTAAACAGGCGTGGGAGGAAATTGCCACAATTGTTACAAAACAAGTTCACATACATTGAGATTTCTCATGAAAATCTTTTTAATCATTGACATGAAAGAAATGTAACACAGCCATACAATGAATCAAAACAATGTAACGCTTTGCAGGAAGAAGACCCTGGCCTGGCCAGCAGTGCGCAAGGGCCAAGCTTGCGCCCTTAAAATAGCATCTGAATAACGCGCCATTGACTTTAGACTACGTTTTTCCTGGTCACTGGCGGAATTGTTTTTCGGAAACTGCAAAATAGCACCAGGGAACGTTTGCGCCGGAACACGCCTCCTTTTTTCGCTGAACCGCCCCCGGGAGCGCAAAGTCATTCCCTAATTTACCGACGTGCGTCTGTGGAGGGAAAAGTCCGCTTTGCGTCGAGTGCAAACTAGGAATGATACTTGCGTCATTGACAAAGTTAATTGCGCTGGCTGCAAGATAGGGCCCATAGAGAGAGAACATGTGTGTGTGTGTGTGTTATAGACAGAAAGAGTGTGTTCGTGTCCTGGGGCCCAGCTGCAGCTGTCTCCGACAGCTGTATCATGGGAAACTTCTGAAGAAACCTTGCATCATCTCTTGTGTGTGTGTACGGTGGAGGGGGTAGAATTGTGTCCCTTTTTTAGCCCACTATGTTGTCTACAAAGTCTGCCTGCTTGAATGTTTGTCTGTCTGCCTGTTTATCTGCCTGTCTGTCTTCCTGCCACATATACCATGAGGTTATGGGTCGTTCTAGAACGTCCAAGTATTCACTGTAGAGCTACCACTTCCTGGGTAAGCACTGATGTCATTAACAGTGCAGGAAATGAAGTCGTGTGTGACCTGTGACCTTAGGGAGGGTGTGTGTGCTGCCCCGCCAGGATCATAGACAGGAAGTGACAGCCCTCAGTGGAAGAGTCTGACCTGCTGAGTGTTTGGTCTAGACCTTACTGCCGACCCCTGCCTAATACCCACACTGCTGTCAGCAAACCTAGAGGATGGAGAAGGTCTTATACACTAGGTCTAGTACACTAGATATAATACACTAGGTTTAGTACACTTGGTCTTATACACTAGGTCTAGTACACTAGACTCTCCTCTTTCTCCTCCTGTCTCCTTCTCCTCCTCTCTCTCGTCTCCTCCCCTCTCCTCCCTCTCCTTCCTCTCCTTATCCACTTTTGTCTATCGCTTCACCTCTCGTCTATTCCTCGCCCTTTTCATCTTCTCGTTGATGTCGCAGTCTGCAATCAGAGAGAGAGATAGAGTGGGCAGAGGAAGATAGAGGGAGGCAGAGAGAGATAGAGGGAGCAGAGAGAGATAGAGGGAGAGAGAGGGGGCAGAGAAAGATAGAGGGGGGCAGAGAGAGATATAGGGAGAGATAGGGGGCAGAGAAAGACAGGGATAAAAAGAGGGAGAGGGGGGGCGGAGAGAGAGGGAGAGGGAGGGAGGGAGGAAGAGAGAAAGGGAGGGAGGGATGGAGAGAGAGGATGGGGGGACAAAGAGCGTCTTGTTATTTGGGGTTAGGTGGGCTTTAGGCTTGTTGGGTCCGGTCTGGGGGGCCTGTGATGGGAACGCAGTGTGTGTGTGTGTGTGTGTGTAAGCAGTGGAATGCTGCTGTTTGCTGAGTGAAAAGCACAGAGGCTGCCGAGACTGTCCAAACACATGTCTGTTTGCCAAGTATGTGTGTGTGTGTGTTGTAGTCTGTGTGTGTGTTTTCATGCCAGCTTATGCAAGTGGGAGAGTCTGTGAGAGAAAGTGTGTGAGAGAAATAATTGTGAGGTGTATGTGCGTATGTCTGCGAATGTGTGTGTGTATGTTTACGTGTGTGTGTGCATGCTCTGACCTTCTACTAAATGAAGACCTTCATAGCTCTCTCTGAGGCTCCACGAGGGGTTGAAGGGGACTGAAAGGGCTCTCTCTCTCTGCACCTCTCACCTACACACACACAAACACACACACACCCGCCCACTCTGTAGACTTTGCTCCGTTTGCGTGTGTGTGTGTGGTGTGATTTATACTGAACTCAGTATATGTCTCTATGGGATAAACGACTTTAGCAGCCTTGAGACCTCCGCTACCGGGAAAGAGATCGAAAGAGGCAGGGAGAGAGGCAGGGAGAGAGGGGGAGGCAGACAGACAGAGGAAGAGGGGGAGGAAGAGTAGAGGAGCTGGGGTGGAGGGGGGAGTTATGGGTGTGTTTTGTACTTTTGTGCTTTATATCTTCATATCTACCATATTACTGGAACAAAGTCCCCCATCCAATATGCTCTCATAAAAGCCCACCCTTTTAAGTCTGTGGTTTTTGACTATACGAGTCAATGTGTGTGTGTGTGATTTGAGGTGTGTATTGACGATTGATGTTGTTTCTGTGCTCTCCCAGGTCCTGCTGAGGTGCCCATGATGTCCCCTAACGGATCCATCCCCCCCATCCACGTCCCTCCAGGATACATCTCACAGGTCCGTGTGTGTGTGTGGTGGTTGTGTTTGTGGCGGGTGTGGTGGTTGTGTTTGTGTGTGTGTGGTGGGTGAGTGGGTGTCGGTGTGCATTTGTGTGATTGTGAGTGTTTGTTTTTGTATTTGTGTGCGTGAATTTTGTGTGCGTGTTTATGTGTATTGTGTGTGTGTGTGTTTGGGTGTGTGTGCGTGTGCTTTTGCGTGTGTGTGTGTGGGAGGGGGCAGGGTGATTATCATGTTAAAATCTGGGACAGATATAGCCAGGCAATACTTAGGTATCCTCAGATATCTTGTAAAATAAATATTTGTTTTGGTAGTACTAGTTTGGTAGTAAAGAGGAGAAGAGAGATAGAGGAGTCGGTGGGGGGAGAAAGAGGGGGAGGAGAGAAAGATAGAAATGTAGAGAGCGAATGGAGAAGCTGTATTTGATTATGCCTTTCTTCCCTTCTCCTGGCATGCTTCACAGATCTGTAAAGTGTGTGTGTGTGAGTGAATGTGTGTAAGTGTGTGTCTTCAGCAGAAGTTTCACCCGGTTCCACAGGGCTTCTACCTATGCTGCAGCAGGGGATCTGGGAGGGGGAGAGGGGGCCACCAGGAAGGGGAATAGGGGGTTGTGGGGGGCTGGGACCTCCCCCCCTTTAGAGCTACACGCAAGAAGAAATGTACTGAATATTGGGGGTTGGGGATGTGTGTGTTTTGTGTTTGCGTGTGTGCTGATGGCAGTCAGGTCAATGGCTTTTTGGGATTGTGTGAGTGTGTGGATGTGTGTGTGTGGATGTGTGTGGATGTGTGTGGATAGGGGCCGAGCCAAATATAAGCGGGAAACACTGTCCTCATTGCGTAAACAACCTGATAGGAAAGCTCCCATGGAGAGGCCAAGAAAGAGAATAAGGGAAGGAGGGGAGGGAGGAGGGAGAGAGAGAGGGAGAAAAAACATAGAGGGGGGGGGAGAGAGGGAAGGAGGGAGGGTGAATAAAACATAGAGAGGGAGGAAGAGAGGGAGGAAGAGAGAGAGGGAAGGAAGGAGAGAAAGAGAGAGAGAGAGAGGGGAGAGAGGGTAGAAGGGAGGGAGAGAAAAAGAGAGGGGGGAGGGAGGGAGGGGGAGACAAAGAGAGGGGGGAGGGAGGAAGGGGGAGACAAAGCGAGAGCGGGCTAGAGAAAGAGAAGGAGGAAGAGAGAGAGGGAGGGTGAGGAGTAGGGAGGCAGGGATGGTAGGGAGGGAGGGAGTCTATGGAAAGCAGGGTGTACATCATCCATGTATTTGTGTGTGCTGCAAGGTGTCCCTGCCAAATGGACTCTGACAGACACTTTGGCCCTGTTTTCCTGTAAACATGCTGTTTTTCTACCACCAAGGGGAGGCGGGGGAGGGAGGGGGGAGAGACAGGGGCCTCTCACTATTTTTCTCTCTTTCTTTCCGTTTTTTTCCTCTTCAACTCTCTCTCTCCCCCCTTCCACCCCATTCTGGTCCTCCCTTCTCTTAGAGAGCGTGTGTGTGCGTGTGTTTGTGCAAGCACATGTGTGTGTATGTGTGCGCAGGCGTGAATATGTAAATAGGCTTTTGGGGGTGTGTGTTATTGTGCTGTTGGAGCACTCTGAGAGCACTTCCTCAGAGCTGGGGAGTGTGTGTGCTCTCTGCCTGGAATGTGGGCCTGAAGGGGTGGAATGTGTGTGTTTTGTCTCTGTGTGTGTGTGTGTGTGTGTGTGAGAAAGAATGGAATGTGAATGAGCGTACCTAATTATGAGTGTATTTCTCAGGGCAGTTTGCAGGCTCAGTGTAGAGACTAGGGGCAGAAACAGCCCATGAGAACAGAAGAAACACATGTTGTTGATGTTGATCAGTAAACAGTGATGTCACTGAAACACTCAACAGCTTTTCTCCCTCTCTCTACTCCTCTTTCTTCCATCCGTCTCTCTCTGGCCTTCCTCTCCTCCTCTCCTCTCCTCCCTCTCTTCTCTCATCCCTTCCCCTCCCATCCTTCTTTCCTCCCTCCCTTCCTTCCTCCCTCTCCTTCTTCCTTCCTTCTCTCAACCCCCCCCCCCCCCCCTCACACTCTCAGGTGTTAGAGGACAACACAGGGGTGCGTCGCGTGGTGGTCACCCCCCAGTCTCCAGAATGTTACCCCCCATCCTACTCCCCCGCCCTCTCCCCCACGCACCTCCCCCCCTACCTGACCCACCCCCACTTCATCCCCAACTCCCCCTCCTTCTACCCCCACCTTGGTCCCGGGGAAATGCAGCATCAGTTCTACCAGCATCACATGCCTCCTATGTATGGAGACCCAGGTAGGGATGGACACACACACATATACACAGACGTACACACGCATATACACACATACAAACACACGTATACACATAGGTTCAGACCAGACTTGGGTCACCAATTGAACACACATTAGACGTGAATAAGCAGAATGTATTTTGATGTCATGTGCATTTTATCCTAAATCCATCTCCTCCATGTCTCCTCTGTTAACTCTCTCTTGTTCTGTCTCTCCTTCATCTCTCTCTTTCCCCCTCCTGCTGTCCCTTCTTCTGCTCCCCTCTCCCTATCTTCCCTCCTCCCCTTCCCTTGTCTCTCCCTCTCTCCCCTCTCCCCCCCCCCCCCCCTCTCCCCCCCTCTCTCCCCTCTCCCCCTCTCCCCTCCCTCCATCCCCCTCAGAGATCATCCCGGTCTATGGGATGTCCAGCTACATAAGCCGTGAGGAGTACAGCAAGCCCCAGCCTAAGAAGATGAAGGACCAGAGACAGCTGGAGAGACAGAACCGCCTCAACTCTCCCCCCTCCTCCATCTACAAGGGCAGCCTGGGCACTTCCCACAACGGCTACAGGTTCGACCCCCGCCCCTGGGCTGCAATTGCACGACAGTTACATGAAACCTACCTTTTGGGGTGAATTTGATTTGCCTCCCGGGTTGTCCCAAATGGGGCTGGTCTGCTGGTTTCACTGGGCAGCAGGTTCGGCAAATCGAGTGCACCTTCTAGCTTTGACGGGGCTGTGAATAAAGTTTGATTGGTCTTAAACTGATTTGCATGCAGCAGCAAATCCCACGCCCCTGCTCTGGGGTCGCTGGGGTCGCTGGGGTCACTGGGGTCGCTGGGGTCGCTGGGCGGAGCCAGCAGTCCTGGAGGGAAGAAGCCGGAGAGACGACTCCGCAGCAGTCCCCGAGCGAGCGAGCCAGACACACACGCACACACACAGGGTGAGTCTGCGCACGTACACACCCGCACTTTCACTCACACACACTCACACACAGGGTGAGTCTGCGCACGTACACACCCGCACTCTCACTCACACACACACACAGGGTGAGTCTGCGCACGTACACACCCGCACTCTCACTCACACACTCACACACACACACAGGGTGAGTCTGCGCACGTACACACCTGCACTCTCACTCACACACTCACACACACACACAGGGTGAGTCTGCACACGCGCACTCACACACTCACACAGTGAGTCTGCACACACACATGAATGAATACAGCCCACGCATCTAATGACGCACACGTACACACAGGGTTACAATATTACACACTCGTTAACACACTTTTCCTCTCCTCAGCCCACACAACACAGACACGTACAGACACACACACACCACACACACCACACAGACACACCTGGCGGTCCAGACAGTGGACTACCAACTCCTGGCAGCTCTGTTGAAGTTTGTTGTTGTTTGTATTAACCAGGCCACAGCTGTATGTATATGTGTGTGTGTGTGTGTGTGTGTGGCGATCTGAGTCAGAATGCAGCAGAGGTGTGTGTGTGTCGCCCCCCCCCCCCCCCCCCCCTCTTTGACCTCAGTGGCCCTGCTGCTGTCACCCAGGCCAGGGAACACACACACCTCTCTCTCTCCCCCTCTTGTCTTCTCAGCAGAGAGGGAAAAGAAAGATGAATGGATGAATGCTGCCTTGCTGAGGTGGAGAGATGGGGGGAGGAGGAGGAGGGTTGTCTGGGTAACCACATAGCTGAGCCGGTCCCTGGTGCTATCGGTTTCTCTCCCTACAATACGGGCCTTGTTGGCCTGGATGGGCCACAGGGGGTGGGGGCTGAGGGTGCTTGGGGGTGGGGTGAGTCTGGTTGGTGGGGTGTGTGTGTGTTTGGGGGGGGGGGTTACATACCTGTAGAGTCCTGCTCTGGATGAAGGAATCCTTTGAGCTCAGGGTTAGACACTACACCAGCCTTATCTCTCTCTCTCATACGCACGTCAATTCACATGCTAACCCACACATTCGGACACACGCACATATTCACATGCTAACCCCACACATACTGACACATACACCCACACACACATGGACACCCACAAATACACGCTCACATACGGTCCTGACACACACGTGCGCACACACATACCTGTTGAAACTCTGTGCCACATGTCTCCAGATACGTCATGCGTACGTGTCAGTTATTAGAAAGACAGTGTTTCTCTCAGCCCCGGAGAAACGTGGCACAAACACATAGTGTTGTCTGTGGAGTTGCTGACAAATGACTGAAAGTCATCTTAAAAGAGAAAAACCTGTTTCAGCTTTGGATTGGCCCGGTTCTGAATCATTTAGTCAGTTGGGATTTTCCATTTTGGGCAGGTAGAGGGGGGATTGTGGATTTGAGTGGTGACATCATGGAAAGCTTTGCTTATTAAGATATCTTGCTGAGTGCTTTGATCAGGTTAGTATCCACATGCAGCCACACACACACACACACACAACCAGATGGTTCATGTAGGATGGGCCTTTTTAGTGAAGACTTTCACTTGAAAAAAGACTGCACATCTGCAAAGGAGGTACTTACACACACTCACACACTCTGTCTCTTTCTCTCTCTCTCTCTCTCTCTCTCTCTCTCTCTCTCTCTCTCTCTCTCTCTCTCTCTCTCTCTCTCTCTCTCTCTCTCTCTCTCTCTCTCACACACACTCTCACTCTCTTTCTGTCTCACACACATGTACACACACACACACACACAGGATGCGATTTTTTACTGCTCCACAGCAGGGAAACGGTACAGCTGCAACACACACACACACACACACCTCAGACTACATGGCTGATGTAGAACACATAACAAACAGACTGTTCTAAAGAAGAAGGGGATGAAAGAGGGAAATGAGAGAGAGATATATAGTTAGGAGGGGAAGAAAAGAGAGAAAGAGAGAAGGAGAGAGTGGTTGAACCATAGAGAGAGAGAAGCACAGCTGGGACATGGTCACTTACTGTACAGACCTAAGCAGTGGCTCACAAACAAACACACCTACACAGATACACACGCACTCCAACACACACATATAGAAATGTGAAGGTCCGTGTGTTGCTAGTCAGGGGTCTCTGTCTCGTGGTCTAGCAGGGTCTCAGTACCGGACTGGAGATCAGGCTGAGTCAGCTAGATCCAACACACTCACACACACACACACCTCGTGACTGGGCTTCCTGTAAAAGAATCAGAGCATGAGTGTGCTGGGTATGAGAGAGAGGGGGAGAGAGAGAGGGAAGTGAGGGAGACGGAGAGAAACATGGAGCGTGACAGGGATAGAGTGAGGCTTCAGTTCCAGAAGATAAACAACATAACCTAAGAAGAGAGAAGGAATGGACAGATGGTTACAAACGAGGAAGGATATTCTAACCAGAGTGCACTGTACCAGGGTTCAACCCTGAATACCAGAGCCTTGTGTCTGTGTGTCAGTTGCACCTCTAACTAGTTTGCTCTCAGCCCTCCCTCCGAAACTAAGCTGCTCTGAGCACGAACACATGTGCCGTGTCCTCCATCTTGGCTCTGCGCCATCGCTGCAGTTTCTCCGCTTGCAGAGGGAATCCAGGAGAAAACAAACATGCTGTGTCCTCCATCTTGGCTCCCGGCTTGCAGCCTTACACTGGAGGTGTGGGAGTCTGCAGAACCTATGCAGCAACAGGGACATTTTTAGAACAGTGACAGAGCGAAACCAAGGCCTTTTAACAGCATCAGCCGTGTCGTGATGATGTCACCCTCCTCGCAAGCTCCAATGACCCCCGACCTCATCGTGACTCAGCCCTTTTAAAACCCCAAACCTGTCGCCATGGTAACTGCTGGCTGGTGTGAACACACTTGCACCCTCTCTTGTTTTGGCTCTTGTCGCCATGGTGATAATCGACCCCTCCCCTTTTCCAAAGACCAAACATGGCCATGAATGCTTGACTGTTGGGGGAGAGAGAGAGAGACAGAGAGACAGAGAGATAGAGAGAGAGAGAGAGAGATAGAGAGAGAGAGAGAGAGAGAGAGAGGGAGGGGCTATAGGAGGGGAAAGCGACATAAAAAAAAGAGAGAGGGAGGTGGGGGCTAATGAGGGGTCAGGGAGGGGTGGGGGGTCTGGAGGCGGCTTGATATTCTGAGAGAGGGGAAGTCCAGTCCTGGGAAACGCAGTAGTTTGCAGCTTTAGTCTGAAATTCAGTAGAACATGCATTCACATGTATTATACTGGTGTGTATTGGTCTGTACTGGTGTGCAGCAGTGTGTACTGGTGTGTACTTCTTTAGGGTGTTACTGGGCTGAACAGGGTCAGCTGGGGTCACGGTCATAAAAACATTCTGTTCTTTCCACACACACGCACACACACACACACACACTCTTTCCCTCTTGGCCCTCTCTAATCTTCCTCTAGTCCCAAAACTCGCAGGTCTCAAGGCCAGGAGAACCAAACTGTCACCATGACAACCACAGTCTCAGGCAGGTCTGAACAACTACGCAAAGCAAAGCTGTGTGTGTGTGTGTGTGGGAACCCAGCTGTTGAGCAGATGGAATGCGCACTATGTGGAGATGAAAATGCATCCGAGCTCACTCTCTCACTCTCTCTCTTTCTCTCTTTCTTTCTCTCCAGTTCTTTGTTGATTAAAGGCTTGAAGAGAGGGAATCCCTCTTCTCTGTTGTGGGCCACACACACACACACACATACTCACCCACACCAACACATACTCACCCACACCAACACTCACACACCCACACATACTCACACACACCAACACTCACACACACTGTAGCTCAGGGTTAGTGATCAGAGGCAGTCATCATACCACACCTGGTCTTACTGTAATGCTTTACCAGTTTACAGAGGTGGAGAGGAGTGATTGCTTGGAAATGATCTCCTTTCCCCCCAGGCTCTAGAAATCTTTTTGTGTCTACACTCAAACAGACACACGTCATTATTAGCTGGAAGAATACCTGCTCCTCAATCCTACATTTACATTTATTCATTTACATGTAGCAGACGCTTTTATCCAGAGCGACTTCCAAGAGAGAGTTTTACAAAAAGTGCATAGGTCAATGATCATAAACAACGAGATAGCCCCAAAAACATTGTGGGTAGCCAAAACATGAAGCATACATTGTGAAAAGCAAATAAGTGCCAATGGGAAGAAACACAATAGCATGTAGTTAAACAAGTTACGAATTAAACAACATGAACTTCAAAATCGAGTGTACCTGTAGGAAAGAAAGCAACAATAATATAATTTACAGCGAGTACAAGTAGTTAACTCAGTTACAACTAACAAACAAGTTACAACTAACCAACAAGTGCAACAAGTCCCTCAGTAAGTGTCATTGTGTTCCTGGAGGAAATAAACTAACATCGGATCCAAATGTTTCCTAACTACCGTTGTACTCCCGGAACAAGTGTGTCGTTAGCCTTTTCTTGAAGGTGGGGAGACAGTGTCTCTGAGGGAGGTGGGGAGGTGATTCCACCATTGGGGGGCCAGACAGGAGAAGAGCTTGGGTTGGGAGCGGGCGCTCTTGAGAGGTGGGACCACCAGACGGTTGTCGGAAGAAGACCGAAGGTGGCTCCTGTGTGTGTGTATGTCAGTGAGTGTGTTAGGAGGTGTGCTCATGTGAGGTGCTTTGTGTGTGTGTATGTGTTAGAGTGTGTGTTACATTACATTTAGTCATTTAACAGACGCTCTTATCCAGAGCGACTTACAGTAAGTACAGGGACATTCCCCCGGAGGCAAGTAGGGTGAAGTGCCTTGCCCACATCGGCACATACACACGATGTGTGTATGTGCCGATGTGTGTGTGTATATGTGCCGGTGTGTGTGTCCTACTGGCCGTAGATCCAGTCGTGCCTGCCGTCACAACCCTGGAATATAGTGTAATCTCCTCTCTACCTATACCCTCCTCTCTTCTATACCTATACCCTTCTCTGCTCTCCTCTCTTCTCTACCTATACCCTTCTCTGCTCTAGCCGTTCTCAGCTGCCTCCTCCTCTCCTCTCCTCTCCTCCTCTCCTCCTCTCCTCTCCTCCTCCATACAATTCTTCTTTTCTCCCTCCGCGCCCCCTTAACTATGTCCTCACTCTCCTTAATTGTTTCTTCTTGAACCTCTCCCTCCATCTCGCGTCTCCTCTCCTGGCTCTTTCCCGCTCCTGCCCTCGTCCATTTTGGCTCATCCTACTGTCTCCTGACCCCCTGCCTTCATCCTCCACCTCCTCTCTCCCTCGCGGACTGCCTGCCCGAGTAATCAAACACAGACTGCCAGACAGGCCCAGGAAGTGAGGTCAGATGGGGGAGAGGAGGTGAGGATGCGTGGAGGTGGAGGGAGATGGGGGAGGAGGACGAGATGAAGGGGAGTCTCTCTGTCTTTGTTTTTCTCTCCCTCTCTCCCTCTCCCTCTGTCTCCCTCTGTCTCTCCACTCTCCCTCTCTCTCTCTCTCTCTCTCTCTCTCTCCTCTCTCTCTCTCTCTCTCTCTCTCTGTCTCTCCACTCTCCCTCTTTCTCTCTCCCTCTCTCTCTCCCTCCCTCTGTCTCTCCACTCTCCCTCTTTATCTCTCCCTCTTTCCCTCTCTCCCTGTCTCCCTCCTTTTCTCCACTCTCTCCCTCTCTCTCTGTCTTTCCCTCTCTCTCCCTCTCTTTTCTTTCCGTTTCTTTTTCTGTCTTTCTCTCTGTCATTCTGTGGCATCATGTCTTCCTCCATCCCAGCAACAGAGACAGAAAGAGATCCACACAGTCACAGTGACAGGCTGTCACCAGACACTAGTTTGTATTGAACTGACACACAGGCAGACACACAACCACAAAGACACACACACACAGACACACACACACACACATACACACACACACAGACACACACTCACACAGTCAAACACACACACACACACACAGACACACAACACAGTCACACACAGCCGCAGACACACAGTCACACACACACACACAGTAAGTGGAGGTCAAGTTGAGGTTGTGCTTCCATGACATCATTGTTGGCGTGACTCATAAGTGTGCCCCAAGGCACCCCCCAGAAGAACCTGTCGGAAGAAATTCCTGCCTCACACACACACGCACACGCGTATTTACATGTTTGCTCTCTATTCTGCCTACTCCATCACCCACTTGTCAGACAACCTGCACACACACACACACACCTGACTCCTTCCGAGACATTGTTGTTAGGAAACTAACGTTGACCCCAACCCCAACCTTAACTATAACCTCACCCCTACATCACTTTACTGTGACTACTGTGTAAGCCTGCAGGGAGAGGTGAGGGCAGAGGTGATTGAGGGAAGTTATCTGGTAGTTTGTTGGGTCCACCCCCAAGCCATGTAGGGACTTCCTGCAGCAACAAGACAGGCTCAGTGTCTCGTTGAGCGATTTCTTGATTGAGTGTTTGCATATAAGAAGGGAGCGTGACCAGAAACTGTGTTGTATGTCACGGATTAAATATACATCTGCATTGAAATTGGACTGAGTGTGCCGGTTTGTTATTGAGCTTGATGGTGTGGAAACCACACACCCCTTAACCTGCTACACTACCATGTTGTCTGATAAGGGGTACCTAGGGGGCTAACCTCTCTAGATCTTACAAAGTCTATTCAGAAATACAGTGGAGGGCTGTGTGTGCGTGTGTGTGTGTGAGTGAATGTGTGTGTGTGGATTTGTGTGTGCGTATGAGGGAGTAATGCATCGAAGTGAACAGTGTGTATCGGAGACTTGAGCCCTGCAGCCACAGTTCCAGAGCCATCAAACATACAGGTTTCACTGGGGTCCTGTGTGTGTGACCGCACTGCTCCTCAGGCTACCCTCACACACACACACACACATCCTGTGTGATTTACTGATTGGAGGCCTGATGGAGAAAACGGCCCTGCTGCTTCGGTTGGAAAAACCTGGTTTTGGGATTACTCACTGGGGAGATGACTTCCATTACCACACACACACACACACACGCACACACACACCTCCACTCCTAAATCACCCTCAGCCACTGGAAAGGTATGCGTGTGTGTGGTGTGTGTGTGAGAGAGCTTACTGGAACGCTGTACGGTCAGGCATGACCGGGGCCCCCCCACTTCATGGGGCTCATAGTCAGCTGGTGGGAAGGACAGGGGAGACAGAGAGAGAGAGAGAGAGAGAGAGAGAGAGAGAGAGAGAGAGAGAGAAGGAGGGAGGGAGTGCAATGGCGAGAGAGGGAAGGAGGCAGAGAGGGATACAAAGAGAGAGAGAGAAGAAGAGACACAGAGAGAGAGAGAGAGAGAGAGAGAGAGAGAAGAGACAGAGAGAGAGAGAGAGAGAAGAGACAGAGAGAGAGAGAGTGAGTAGGAAGGAGGGAGAGATACAGAGACAGAAAGTGAGGATGTGGGGGGAGGGGGTATGTACAGTATGAGGTTGAAGTGTAATCCAGTATGAGTCTATGGAGGTGTGGGTGTCTGTCCTGTCCCTGTTCTCCTCAGCAGTAGCTCCTCCCTGCTGGTCCAGTCATCATCATCATGTTGGGGCTGCCTGCTCATTCACATCTAACAGCCCCAAGTCTGTGTGTGTTGTGGCTCTACCTATGAGTAGGAACCCTCTGGTCTGCCCCCTAGTGGTGACTGCTAGAAGTGAGCTGTATGTCTGTCAGCCTGTCTGTCTGACTGTCTGACTGTCTGACTGTCTAATCCGTCCTCAGATCACGACACGGAGGCCAAGAGGGTCCAGGACGTGCTGTCCACCATCGATAAGCCACAGGTAAGTCAGAAGCAGCACACACACGATACACATACTGCACACTAACGTATAAATACACATCCGCACGAAAGAACAAGCACACTGTTTCAGAGGCCAAATTTAAAGCCTACTCTGTCTTGTTTGCGAACTTGGGGAGACACTCTCCTCTCTTCCACTCTCCTCTCTTCCACTCTCCTCTCTTCCACTCTCTTCTCTTCCACTCTCCTCTCTTCCACTCTCCTCTCTTCCACTCTCCTCTCTTCCACTCTCCTCTCCACTTCATCTCCTCATACCACACCACACTCAGTCTCCCCACAGAGGTCAAACCCACCAGTATTTATCTTTCTTCAGAGGGATGTACATTTAAATGGCCTGCTCTGACAGCTTCAGGAGTGCAGAACACAAGGAGGATAGTTCTGTATTTCTTCCACCACGAAACAGACACTGACATACACCAATTAATACACGCTCATACGCTCACATGCACACACACAGAAATACACGCACACTTATATACACACAGTCATTGACTGTAAACACACAGAGGGAGATAACGACCTGCATACTCCAATCTCACCACACGAGGGCGGTGTCCTCCCAGGTTCTCAGAACAGGAGAGAGAGAGAGTGTGCGTGTTTGTGTGTGTGTGTTTGGTGCTGTAACACCACTGCTCCTGAGATGGACTTGGAGTGTGGTGGTGATGAATTGCCCAACCAATGCCGAAGTATAGATAGGAAGGAGTCGATTGGACAATCGCTGAGTCAAGAGTATATAGGCCGTGCGGAAGGGAATATGTGTGTGTGTGACGAGGGGATGAAAGATGAACAGGAAGACAGAGCTTGCCAGACTGAGTCATAAGGTGTCCGTGCTTTAGTGTAGTGAGACCCAAGGAAGGGGATAGCAGAATGATAGATGGAGCTATTGGCTTCAAACACACCTTTACCCAGCCTAGTACAGCCACCTATTCAGCTGGGTGTCATTGAGTCATTCTGGAGCAGGGAGGGGGGGGATAGGCATGGAGCAGGGTGTAAGAGAGAGAGGGGGGGGGAAGGGATGGAGCAGGGTGTAAGAGAGAGAGGGGGGGGGGGAAAGGGATGGAGCAGGGTGTAAGAGAGAGAGAGGGGGGGGGAAGGGATGGAGCAGGGTGTAAGAGAGAGAGGGGGGGGGGGGAGGGATGGAGCAGGGTGTAAGAGAGAGAGGGGGGGGGGGAGGGATGGAGCAGGGTGTAAGAGAGAGAGAGGGGGGGGAGGGATGGAGCAGGGTGTAAGAGAGAGAGAGGGGGGGGGAGGGATGGAGCAGGGTGTAAGAGAGAGAGAGGGGGGGGGAGGGATGGCTCATGCTTGTCACGGGCGTGGATATGGAGGCATTACTGTCGGATTGTGGTATTATGCTGGAGAAGACCTATTTCTACAGACACTATCCCTGGACACTCAGACACACACATGCACACAAACATACACTGGCTGGCCTCAGCAAAACAAGATCAATGTTAACACCGAAACCTCAACCTCCCGCACACAAATCCTTCATAGTGTGTGTGTCTAACCTGCGGCCCCCGGGTGTCTGACCCGTGTGTCTGTGTGTTGCAGGTGTGTAGCGTGCAGGCGCGGGCCGTGCGTCTCTCCTGGAACCCCCCAGTCGGGCTGGTGAACAGGCTGGGGAACGGCGCCCCCGTCGCATGCTCCTACGAGGTGACGCTCTCCGACAAGGGACGAGACGGCAAGTACCGCCTCATATACAGTGGAGAGGAGCTGGAGTGTAGCCTGAGAGACCTCAGGCCTGCCACGGACTACCACGTACGGTAGGAACACACACACACACACACTTGGAAACATCTGTATGGGAAACATCTGGGGTGTTGATGGTGTAGCCCAGGTTGTGTTAATGCGACTATGCGTGTGTTGTTGGGTGTGTGCGTGTGTTCCTGGGTGTGTGTTGCAGAGTGTCAGCAGTGTGTAACTCAGTGAGAGGCGTGTACTCTGAGGCCGGGTCCTTCACTACACACTGCAGCATCCCAGACCCCCCCTCCCCCCCGAAACTGTCTCACCGCACCAAGAGCTCCCTCACCCTGCAGTGGAAGGTACTCACACATACACACAAACACACACATACACTCACTAGGGTGACCAGATTTGATTTTGTGAAAAAGAGGACACTTTGTCGCGGTGGCGGCGAACTTAAGGGAGATACCCTTTCCAAAAATTGTAAGGGCATAATAACTAGTTTGTGAAATACAAATATCGGAGGCAAAATCCCGGAGAATTTTGGAATCCTTGCTGGACTCATTTTTTTGATCTGGAAAAGAGGACATGTCCGGGTAAAAGAGGACGTTTGGTCACCCTAACACTCACACACACATACACACACATACACACACACTCATAAACTCGCATCTACACACACACACAAACACACAATTACTGGTACACACAAACACAATTTTTTTTTTTCCTTACCCTGCAGTAGAAGGTAGAGTACTCATCCACACACACACACACACACACACACACACACACACACACACACACACACACACACACACACACACACACACACACACACACACACACACACACACACACACACACACACAGATGTACAGAACCATGCTCTCAGCTACTAAGGGTGAATTAGCGTTATGAAGCTTTTGATTATGTTTCTATGGACGGGAACTAAAGATGACCTTAAATCTGCCGATGCACAAACATGGTTTATTCCTGTACACAGTTATTATTACACTTGGTTCAACATGGGAGCTATGATTGTCTGTTGTACTTCAAACAACATGCATAACAAAACACACATGCATTGGTAGAATTAAGGTCAGGGTGGTCATTTGAACTTCCTTCCTTTTGAGGCTTTTTCACAACCATAACTTGCCACATAAAACATTCTTTTCGTTGTTTTCATTGTTTAAGTTTGATAATAACACTCACTAAAATGACAAATATCTCTCTCCTCCTCTCTTTTACAGCCACCAAATGACAATGGATCCAAAATTACTAATTACCTGCTGGAATGGGATGAGGTGAGTAACTCTGAACCAGATCCAGACTGTGCAGATCAAACTCTAGAGAGCTCCACAGGACCCTGGCACTTTCAACTTTCAACTTTCTGTTTTCTTTCAACTAGCCCAACTTTGTTTCCTCTCCTCCCCTCACACCACACCACACATCTCACCACCTTTCCTCTCCTCTCCTCTCCTCCCCTCACACCACACCACACATCTCACCACCTTTCCTCTCCTTCCCTCCCCTCACACCACACCACACATCTCACCACCTTTCCTCTCCTCTCCTCCCCTCACACCACACCACACATCTCACCACCTTTCCTTTCCTCTCCTCTCCTCCCCTCACACCACACCACACATCTCACCACCTTTCCTCTCCTCTCCTCCCCTCACACCACACCACACATCTCACCACCTTTCCTTTCCTCTCCTCTCCTCCCCTCACACCACACCACACATCTCACCACCTTTCCTCTCCTCTCCTCCCCTCACACCACCACACCACACATCTCACCACCTTTCCTCTCCTCTCCTCCCCTCACACCACACCACACATCTCACCACCTTTCCTCTCCTGCTCCTTCCCTCACACCACACCACACATCTCACCACCTTTCCTCTCCTGCTCCTCCCCTCACACCACACCACACATCTCACCACCTTTCCTCTCCTCTCCTCCCCTCACACCACACCACACATCTCACCACCTTTCCTCTCCTCCCCTCACACCACACCACACATCTCACCACCTTTCCTTTCCTCTCCTCTCCTCCCCTCACACCACACCACACATCTCACCACCTTTCCTCTCCTCTCCTCCCCTCACACCACACCACACATCTCACCACCTTTCCTCTCCTCTCCTCCCCTCACACCACACCACACATCTCACCACCTTTCCTCTCCTGCTCCTCACACCACACCACACCACACATCTCACCACCTTTCCTCTCCTGCTCCTCCCCTCACACCACGCCTCTCCTCTCTTCCACAGGGAAAGAAGAACAGTGTTTTCAGACAATGCTACTTTGGGAGCCAGAGACACTGTAAGCTGTCGAGGCTG
The DNA here is from genome assembly GCA_023658055.1 of Thaleichthys pacificus. NCBI lineage: Eukaryota > Metazoa > Chordata > Actinopteri > Osmeriformes > Osmeridae > Thaleichthys > Thaleichthys pacificus. Next base: position 16,849,239 of record CM042866.1, on the reverse strand, counting down.
TGTCCTGCAGTGGGCTACACCTTCAGAGTGGCAGCACACAATGACATGGGCACCAGGTAGGTGACATAGCTCTACTCATCACGACATAACAGTACATAGTGCTACATAACACTACACTTCCCTTGCAGCTTTGCACAGTCCCAATACCAGTATCTGGCCCCAACCGTTTGGAATGCAGAGGGAGTAGTTTGGCCCGATTCTCTTCCTCTCCCATGCTCTGTCACTATCATGGTTGTTGGGGCGACAGCAAATGGAGAGAATGGAGGGGGGGGGGGGGGACTTTTTGTACATTAAGTTGTTGGAAAATTTATTTTCTCCGTGCCCTCTGGTGCAGGACACACGCTCACACACACATTAATCACTCATGTCTCTCTTTTTCCTCTCACACACTCCAAATCTCCTCCTGTTCTCTCTACCTATCCTCTGTCTGTCTCTCTGTCTCCCCCTCTCCTGTCCTCCCTCTCTTCTCTCCCTCTCCCTCCCCTGTCTCCCCACCTGCCTCTCTCTCTCCCTCCCTCCATCCTATCCTCCTCTGTCTTTCACCGCTCTCCCTCTATCTCTCCTTTTCTCTCTCTCTCTCTCTCTCTCTCTCTCTCTCTCTCTCTCTCTCTCTCTCTCTCTCTCTCTCTCTCTCTCTCTCTCTCTCTCTCTCAATCTCCCCCTCTCTGCCTCTCTTCCTCCATCCTATCCTTCTCTCTCTCTCTCTCCCCCCTTCCTCACCCCCCCCCCCCTCCTTCTGCGCTGCAGTGGTTTCAGTCCGGAGGTGGTGTTCCACACCACTGGTACTCTGCCCGCCCTGCCCCTGGCCCCCAGGCTGGTGAGGGCAGGGGTGTCCTGGATCACTCTGGAGTGGGGGCGCCCCGACGGCAGCGCCAACGAGGAGATGCACACATACACCCTCGAGATCCAGGAAGAGAACACCGTGAGTGCCCACCTGGGGCAGCAACACATACACACATGTTTACACACACACACGTGCCCACTTGGGGCAGGAACACATACAGACATGTTTACACACACACACACACACGTGCCCACTTGGGGCAGGAACACATACAGACATGTTTACACAGACACACGTCTCTCTAACTGTCTTTATTTCTTTCTTTCTTTCCTTCTCTTATGTCTCCCTCTCTTTCTCGCACACGAAAGAGCACACACGCATCTCTGTCGGTCTCTTATCTTTATCCATATCTCTCTCTCCTCCCCTCCGACCTCCCTCTCTCTCTCTCCCTCCTCAAACACCACCCTAACAAACCGTTGTCTCTCTCTCTGAAACAGGGAACAGACTTTCATCCAAAGTACACTGGAGAAAACCTGACCTGTACTGTACAGGGCCTGAAAAGAAGCACACAGTATAAGTTCAGGGTAAGACAGCTGTGCGTGTGTGTGTGCAGGTGTGTGAGTGTGCGTGCGCACGGTCATGTCATTTTACAATGGTGTGTGGGGTTTTCAGCGTGTAATGACAGCCAATCATCCTTCTCCTAAGCAGAATACAGAAGCTTTCTGTTTCCACGGCTACCCAGTCCTCCCCCATTCAGTGTAGTCCTTCCAGCCAAGCAGCTATTAACCCACAGCTGAAACATCTGCAATTCAGCCCCTAATGCACACACCCCAGTCATCACAGCAGACCTTATCATTTGACGTTGTGGCTTATTAGAAGTGGACACTGTGTACTGTCACCAGGTCAGTGCTAACCAAGTTAGCAGTGACTTTAGCCTCACATGCACACACAGACTTGAAAAACACACAGAAATACACTTCCACACACACACACACACACACAGAAAAGCATGCGCACTTACTCAGACACACTCCCAGAGCAGCGACACACAGAGCCGGGCATACCTGTTTTTTTTTTTGTATTTCTGAGAACAGCAAATGGATTCCCCATTAGCCTGAGCGACAGAGGGCCTAATGTAAAGGAAAACAAGAGATGGACAGGACAGGAGAGCAATGTCAGGGATTAGGGAAAGGACACAAGTAGGTGCGGGGGATGAGAGGGGGAAGGGGGGAGGGAGAGAAAATAGAGATAGGAGAAGAGTAGGATGACATGACCCTGTGGTGTCCTGGATGTGGCTGTGGGATGGATGAAGCTCTACTCTACTGACAATGACAACCTCCTGTCCTTCTGTGTCTCTCTCTTTTCCCCTCTCTCTCTTTTCCCTCCCCCCCCCCCTCTCTCTCTCTCTCTCTCTCTCTCTCTCTCTCTCTCTCTCTCTCTCCTTCTCTCTCTCCCTCTCCCTGCAGCTGATAGTGTCGAACATGGAGGGCAGAAGTAGTCCCAGTGAGGTTCTAGTGTGTAACACCAGTCCAGACAAACCCGGCCCACCATCCACCCCCTGTGTGACTGCAGCCACGCCTTACGGATTCACCGTCTCCTGGGGTACACACACACCCTCAGATGCACACACTTACACGCTCAGACACTCACACACACACTCTCAGACACACATGCTCAGACACTCACCCGTAAACACACACAAACCCTCAGACACACACACCCTCAGACACACACACTCTCAGACACTCACACACACACTCTCAGACACACACACTCTCAGACACACACACACATGCTCAGACACACACACATATGCACACATGGTTTGGTCTGCGTAAATTGTACACCCTAAGCAGTATTAAGTAACATCTCTTCCTGGTTTTCTGGTGACATCATAACTGTGCGCCCCCTGACAGATCCTCCCCAGGACAACGGGGGTTCTGACAGTCTGACCTACCTGCTGGAGATCACCCAGGGCTGTTCTGAAGGTATGCACAGCTCACATACACACACACGCCATGCAATTTAGTTACCTGTTTCTCCTTCCCTGTTGATCTCACTATGTCCATCCCTCCCTTCCTCCTTCTTATCTTCTTTTTTCTTACTTCTCTCCCTCCCTTTTTTTTCTTCCTTTGAGAGCTTTATTTGAGTCCAGGATGTCTCTTTCAACATAACAAACCTTAGAACACACTGTCCTCAAATTCACTGTCCTTAACTTGACACTAACTATCCTTGTCCTGAACTATTTTCTCCCACCTCTCTCTTTTCCAGTTGTACTAGAGTGAAGTGTTTAGTCATAAATGATGTAAACGCTTTTCACTCCAAAGACAATAGCTACCACTCATGGAATGCACACTTTAAATTATATGAATGGAATACATGAAAGGAACACAATGGTCTTAAACACGAGGTCATACAAAGCGTCACAAAATCAGTGTGTGTGTAAGTGCGTGGTGTGTGTGTGAGATTGTGTGTGTGTGAGCCTGCGTGTGTTGTGTTATGTAACATGTCTTTTCTCCCTGCCCAGCGAGCCAGTGGGAGGTGGCCTACAGCGGGCCAGCGACAGAGTGTGTGTGTGAGCGTCTGACCCCCGGGACGTCCTATCGCCTGCGTGTGTGTAGCATCAGCACCGGGGGCCACAGCCAGGTAACACATGCACCTCAGCTCTTTCTCCCTCTCTCCTGGTCAACATGATCCTCTCTGCTTCTGAGTTCTTTCTCCCCATGATCCTCTCTGCTCCTCCGTGTTCTTTTCCCCCATGATCCTCTCTGCTACTCTTGTGTTCTTTTTCCCATGATCCTCTCTGCTTCTGGGTTCTTTTTCCCATGATCCTCTCTGCTCCTCTGTGTTCTTTTTCCCATGATCCTCTCTGCTCCTCTGTGTTCTTATTCCCATGATCCTCTCTGCTCCTCCGTGTTCTTTTCCCCCATGATCCTCTCTGCTACTCTTGTGTTCTTTTTCCCATGATCCTCTCTGCTTCTGGGTTCTTTTTCCCATGATCCTCTCTGCTACTCTGTGTTCTTTTTCCCATGACCCTCTCTGCTTCTGGGTTCTTTTTCCCATGATCCTCGCTGCTCCTCTGTGTTCCTTTTCCCATGATCCTCTCTGCTCCTCTGTGTTCCTTTTCCCATGATCCTCTCTGCTCCTCTGTGTTCTTTTTCCCATGATCCTCTCTGCTCCTCTGTTTTTCATTCTCTCCATTCCATGGAAAAGACACAAATCATCAGGTTTCTTCACCTAGCTGTCATGAACATTGATCATATATCTTACATGTGGGACAACATGTATGGCAAACAGGACATTTTCATGACATCAAATAATAAATAAGCATCAAATAATTCCAATGTCCCTGTACTTATATTTGATTGCTGGCCACTGTCATGGAAAACCCACTGTACAATGTAAGACGCTTCACGCCAGTCCTGTAAAGTTGTCGTGTGTCTCTGTGTGCCACAGTGTACCGTGAGTGTTCCACTCCGCACACTAAGTGTTCCACCTGGACCCTGTCAGCCACCAAGGATTGTGGGTAAAGCCAAACACAAGGAAGTGCAGTTAGAATGGGGTGAGTGCACGCACAAACACACACACACACAAACACACAGGGTGACAGGCAGTGTTTTTCGGATGGCGGACAGCTTGGCTAAACGAGGTTAAAACAACCTCTGGCTCTTCTCTGCTTCACACGAGCCAGCTCTAATCGAAGCAAATTTCGTCCTCTAAATTCAGCCCGAATGCAGCATAATCAGACGCTAACTCTGGCTAATGCAGCTCCATTAGAGCTCGTTAGCATTAGATCGTCTGCTCTTAGCCAGGCCCTCTGCCAAGCCACGCCTCCCTGCGCGCGTGGCGGATCTGACAAAGTCAACTAAAAAAACACACACACTGACCTGTTGACTCCCCCCCCCCCCCCCCAGACTCCCCCGTCTCCGAGGGTGTGTGCGAGGAGTGTGTGTTCAGTTTGGAGATGAGCGAGGGAGAGGGCGAGCCCCGGGAGGAGTACCAGGGGAAGGAGCTGCAGTGCACCGTGGGTAGGCTGCTGCCCGGAGCCACCTACAGCTTCCGACTGCGAGCCGCCAACGAGGCTGGGGTGAGATGTGCACACGTATGCACACGTATGAACACGCATGAACACGCACAAGTTTGCATACACACAAATACACGTGTAGACATTCTCAGTTGTTGGTGGCAGGCAAGCAGACTGACTGACTGACTGACTGCCATAGAAGTGTTAATTCTCCTTCTTATTCGATTGGTTTATCAGCCAGTTTCTGGGACCAGATTGAATCACTCAGACCTGGTTAGCATTCAGACAGGCTGTCTGAACAGCAGACACACACACACACACACTCTAACACAGTCTTTTACACACACACACGCTCTCTCACACACACAGACACACACACAGACATTGGGAGGGTAAAAAAACCCTTCAAAACAAGAGAGTGAGACAAACAATTGCAGTGTCCCAGCAGGACAGTGATTATCCAGGAAGCAGAACATACCCTTCCACCAATCTGTTGTGGTTATCTATGGCTCTAATGGTTCCCATTTGGAGCTTCTATTGTCCCAGACAAACGACTTGATCTTTTTGTGTGTGTTGTGTGTTTCTGTGTGTTGGGTGTGTGCATATGTGTGTGTGTGCATATATATGTGTGTTGTGTGTGTGTGTGTGTATGCATATGTGTGTGTTGTGTGTGTGTGTGTGTGTGCATATATGTATGTGTGTTGTGTGTGTGTGTGTGTGTGGTGTGCGTGCGTGCGTTCACACAGTTCGGGGAGTACTCTGAGCCTGCGGAGGTGACGACTGCAGCAGGTCCTCCTGGCCAGTGTGTGGCGCCCGTCGTCACCCTCACCAACAACACCTGCATAACACTCAACTGGGAGGTAAGACCCACACGCACACATGCATACACACATATGGATAGACACACGCAGAGACGTGTACAAGGGGTTCTCGAATCCACAAGAGTTAACAAAGCCATTATGTAAGTCCCCTTGATATCAAAAGGCAGACATTACACAAGAAACCTTCCGAGAACAAGCCCTTTCACGGTACACAGAACACTTCAGGTAGAGAGGAAGAAAGAGGGGGGAGAGAGAGGATAGGGAGAGAAGAGGAAGCCAGGAGAGAGAAGAGGGGGAGGCCATGAGATCCTCTTCCTCTGTCCTCCACCTGTTGATGATGACACAGCCCCACTCCACCACCGCTTTCGGAGATGAGACAGGCTGCTGATTGGCTAGCCCGGCCCCTACAAAGCCACGCTTTTCATTCCCTTTCGAGTTGCCACAATCCCCTCATTGTTCATCATGTCCCTTGATGACATCCCCCTGAGCTCTCCAGGCAGAGATTGGATGTGAGGGCCTGGTGTTTCTTAAACCTATCCCCTCACCTGCTAATCTGCTCCCCTTGCTCGTCTAAGTAGGAGAGAGTCTCCTGTTGTTCTCCGGTGTCCTAAATCCTGGTGTGTCATCTTCTTTCTACCGTGTTCCGAGTCCTCGCGTGCTTCTCCCGTGTGCTGTACAGATCCAGGGTTCTGCCGTGTGTGTTTGAAGTTCTTGTGTCATCGTGTTCCGTAGAGCCCGGAAGGTTCTGGCTCCGACATCTCGGAGTATCGTCTGGAGTGGGCGAGGGAGGACACGTCCATGGATGTCGTCTACTGTGGGAGCGCAACACAGTGTGAGCTGTCGGAGCTGACTCCTGCTACTCAGTACTGCTGCAGGCTACAGGTACACACACACACCTACACACACACGTTGGTGTGGCTGTTCGTCAAGGGACGCACAATTCAGTCAGGTTCAAAATCCTGTTTTTCCTAACTCTAACCATAACTGATCCCTAAACTTAACCCTAACTCCTAACACTATACTTAACTCCTATCCCCTTAACTCCCCAACCCATGTGATTCTAACCTAGAACCTCCTAGAAATAGCACTTGACTTGTGATGACCAAGAAAATGTAAATCTTCAATTCCAAAATTCAAAATGTCCTTTATTACCAGCACACATACACGCACACATACACGGAAAAGAGGTAAGGTCATTTTAAGATTGATTTAAGTTTGAGGTTAGTATATCCCCTTTATAATACCTAGGTATATTACCTAACCTACCTAGAAGGGTAAACATGACATTTTTCTTCCTAGCTCTCTCTCTCTCTCTCTCTCTCTCTCTCTCTCTCTCTCTCTCTCTCTCTCTCTCTCTCTCTCTCTCTCTCTCTCTCTCTCTCTCTCACACACACAAACACACACACACACACACACACCTACACACCCATTCCTTTGTCAGGATCCTGTCCTGCCCTAGGACTGATGTGTAGTTTAACTGGAACGTTTATGGCTGTGTTTATGAGCTCATTTATAAGCTTTATGTAACCGGAATCAGAGGACAGGCAGGACACACACACTGATGTGGGTGTGGGTGTGTGTATGTGTGTGTTGGGGTGTGTGTGAGACTGTATGGAGTGTGCCTGTGTGTGTGATTAACTGCGCATTGTGTCATTGTCTTCGTCATTCATCTTGATTTCACGTCAGACATCTATGATAGTTCAATGCCTAGTCCATCAACCTTAACCTCCAGCTACTGGGGGGACGGCCTCTATGTGTGATACAGAGGCAATTTCAACATGTAACACTTCAGTGCTAAACTTTTTTATGTTATTACTGGAAATGAATGGGTTTTACCTTTAATCTAACAGTTTTACTTTGTGATGCACTTTGTGACCTTGTGTATGAAAGGTAATATATATATAATAAGCTTTCTCGCTTTCTCTCTCTCTCTCTCTCTCTCTCTCTCTCTCTCTCTCTCTCTCTCTCTCTCTCTCTCTCTCTCTCTCTCTCTCTCTATGTCTGTCTGTCTGTCTGTCTCTCTCTCTCTCTCTCTCTCTCTCTCTCTCTCTCTCTCTCTCTCTCTCTCTCTCTCTCTCTCTCTCTCTCTCTCTCTCTCTCTCTCTCTCTCTCTCTCTCTCACAGGCTGTGAATCAGGCAGGGGCGGGGCCCTACAGTGAACAGGTGTGCTTCCAGACCCCACCGACCAGTCCAGACCCGGTTTCCACCCTCTCCCACAACCCCTCAGAGTTAGGCCACTCCCCCTCCACCTGCCTTTTCCTCAAATGGGAGGAGCCAAACAACAATGGAGAAGAGATGACCTCTTACATCATCACCCTCAATGAGCAGACAATCACCGTGGAGACGGGAACTTCTCACCTTATCACGGACCTGCAACCAGACAGCGAGTACAGGTACACACATGCGCACACAAATACACACACACAAACATGAATACGCACACACACAAACGTAAATAAACACGCATACAAAAATACACATGCAAAAGAGAGAAAAGTGAGAGTAAGAGAGAGAGAGAAGCGCTTATAAATGCATCACTGATAAGGTGCATCAACAGTAAACAACCACTACTCATCATCAGCCTGTGTGTGTGTGTGTGTGTGTGTGAGAGTGTGTGTCTGTGTGTGCTTCTACAAATCTGAATAGGTGGAGTGGGTGAGACTTTGTGTGTGTTGTGGTTCAACGTAGGGAGATGTAGCTTACAACTTGATTGTGTTTGTGGTTATGGTCCTCATGTCACTCTTTTACAAAACAGGGAACACTACCCACTCAATGGACTGATGGAGCTTGGATGTGTTTGTACCTGTGCTTGTGTGTGTGTGTGTGTTTGTAGGATGTAGGTAATTGCAATCCATATTTACAGGAACCTTTACAAACACAAGCATTCGTTTGTGTGTTTCAGAAAAGATGTGATCTCAGTACTTCTTCTTCATGGTTTGAAGTGCTTTGTTTACCTGTGTGTGTGTGAGCGTGGATGTGTTTGTGTGATTGATGATGATTGTGTTGACTAGAGAGAGTGAAAAGGACAGCGATAGACAGAGAGTGCGAGAGAGTAGAAGGGAGAACGATTGAGAGCGAGGAAGGGAGAGAAAAGCGGAGAGAGAGAAGATGGTCGTAGAGCTGCTTGTTATGAGAGTTCCTCGGCATCCCTCTCATCTGCATACTCTCAGACTTGTGCTGGAGATGGAAAGAAAAGAGAAACACAAGAGCTGATCTCATTATTTGATACAGAATACACCTTCTCCATGTACCACAGCACTAAACTAACACACTCAAACAAACACACACACACACACACAGACTCTCCCTGTCCCCCTCTCTCCATCTCCCCCTTTCTCACTAAACCACCCCACCATTGTCGCTCCATGTGTAACTAATGACCACACTGACAGATGGAGCTAGTCTTGTGTGTGTGTGCATATGTAGTATTATAATAACAGAAAAGGTTAGCAGTGAAAGGTAACAGTTTGTCCTTCAGAAAGTGTGTTTCCATGTGCTTTCCTGCGATCATGTTTTTGTGAGTGTCTGTGTGTGTTTCTGTGTGCACTCGAATGCATCCGCCCTTGCGCGCGTGTGTGTGTGTTTCGAAGTGTGTGCGTGTGTAACGCTGTGTGTTTTAACCGAAAGGTTACTGTGTGTGTGCTTGTTCAAATGTCAGACAGTGGACAGTGCTAGTGGTTTCTTTTGGCTAATTGATGAATCAGCCAATCAGACTGTGGCAGTTCCTAGAAGGAGAGGGTGGCGGGGGGAGGGGGGGAGCTGGCACAACAGCCCCTCATACAAGGAGGGGGGGGAGGAAAAGAAGGGGAAGAGAGAGGGAGGGGGAGGAGAGATGGAAGAGGAAAAGAAAAATGACTAAATGTAAAATGTAAAAGAGGGGGATGAGGAGTCCAAACCTGCCACAACAACCCTTCGCTCCAGGAGGAGAAGAGGAGAGAAAGAAGGGGAGGAGAGGAAGGAAGAGAGGGGGGGAGCAGGGGGATAGAAACCTGCCACAACATCGCCTTATGCGAGGAGGGGGAGGAGAGGAAGAGATCCTGATAGGGAGATCGGGTGGTGTCAGCAACAAAGATGACTTCTCTTACCTGATCAAAGCGCCCGTTTATGTAAATGTGTTTAGTTGGGGGGTGAGAGTGTGTGTAAAGGTGGGGGCTAGAGTGGATGTTTGTGTATATTTGTGTGGGCACGTATGTGGCTAGGTATGTGTCGCTGTCCATCACATGTTGAGGTGAGTTGACAGTGAGTGTGTATACATCCACCCTAAATCCATGCGTGGATGGAATCATACACACATACCTCCCAACTCTCTGTCTTGTTCTCTCTTTGTATTTTAGCGTGCAGATACAGGCGGTAAACGCGATTGGCTGCAGCCCCTTGAGCCCGCCCCTGCTGGCAAGGACACGCCCCCTTCCCCCAGCCCCTCCCCCTCTGGAATGTTCCGCAGCGGGCCCCCAAAGCCTGAAGCTGAAGTGGGGAGAGAACCCCGGCAACACACACACACGCGCTCTGCTGGCAGACGACACAGGTCTACACTCTGCAGATGGAGGACAAGAACCACAGGTACGCGCCTCTGGAGAGTTCTAGAACTCCAGCTCGCTGGGGAAGGGCCGTGGTTGTGCAGCTCCAATGGTCAACCTCCAACTCTCTCGTGTTCCAGCCAGGGACATGAGAGAGCCAGTTCTATCACCATGGGCACACACTTGGTTTTTTTTCACTCCACATTTGTGGGTGTGTATTTGTGTGTGTGTGTGGAAAGTACAGCAGTAACTAGATGTTCCAGAGGGATCTCACGGTGAGAGCGGTTGGAGCGACCCTAATAAGAGCATGAATTAATCAACCCTGCTGTCTTTTCATTAGACAGGACATGACACAGAGAGAGAGAGAGAGAGAGAGAGAGAGAGAGAGAGAGAGAGAGAGAGAGAGAGAGAGAGAGAGAGAGAGAGAGAGAGAGAGATAGAGAGAGAGAGAGAGAGAGAGAGATGAGAGAGAGAGAGAGAGAGAGAGAGAGAGAGAGGGAGAGGAGAGGAGAGGAGAGGGAGAGGGAGAGGGAGGGAGAGGAGGGGGAGAGAGAGGGGGGAGAGATGGAGGAAGCAGAGAGAGAGAAAGAGTAAGTGAGACAGACACAGAGAAAGCCAGAGGAGGGTGGAGGAGGATTCTATTATATTAATATGTATTAAGCGAGACAAACTGATGCTAAGTGATCAGAAGGAGAGAGAGAAGGGGGGGGGGGTCTAAAGACAAGAGAATGAGTTTTAGTGATCTCAAGCCACTGTGAATCTCTGCAGTTAATAGTCCGATGGATAATTGCTGCTTGTAAAAACGATTGTTGCACGTGTATTTTTTTTAAACATTTTGCACCCATGCAGTGCATGTTCTGAAATTAAGATAAACATTGCCGTGATGTACACACAGCGTTGTTTAGGTTTTTTGGTCAGAGAAGCTACGTTGGCAGTGTATTATTATTTTTTGTTCCGTTACCTCCAACCCCCATTTTGAGTCGCCGGATCCACCCCCCCTCTGCGCTCCGGGACCTCCCACTTTACAAATTAAGCACTGCAGAGAACTGTAGGCGGCAGATGGTTGGTGTTGCTGACAACTCAGTAATAGAAAAGCTCATTAATAGAACAGCTCAGTCATAGAACAGTTCACTAATAGAACAGTTCAGTAATAGAACAGCTTACTAATAGAACAGCTCACTAATCGACCCGTTCAGTAATAGAACAGTTCACTAATAGAACAATTCAGTAATAGAACAGTTCACTAATAGAACAGTTCAGTAATAGAACAGCTCAGTAACCGAACAGCTTAGTAACAGAACAGCTCAGTAACAGAACAGCTCAGTAACAGAACAGCTCAGTAACAGAACAGCTCAGTAACAGAACAGCTCAGTAACAGAACAGCTTAGTAACAGAACAGCTCAGTAACAGAACAGCTTAGTAACAGAACAGCTCAGTAACCGAACAGCTTAGTAACAGAACAGCTCAGTAACAGAACAGCTCAGTAACAGAACAGCTCAGTAACAGAACAGCTCAGTAATAGCTATATTTTAGTCTGAGAGCTGGTTGGATTACTGGTGATGGCTTTGATTCATACCAGCCCCCTGCTGTATTGAAGTGAGGGGGTGTCGATGCATTAGGCTGCAAAAAGAGCCATGTGTTTGGCTGCCTGGCTGCATCTTGGGGTGGCATGTGTGTAGAACTGAATATACAGCACTTACACACATACACGCATACACACACACACACAAACATGGTGGTCACTAGGAAGAGGGGCTTCACCTCAGCTAAATGGATGAACTGGAAGCACCGCATCTCTCTCCCCCGCATCCATAGAATCTCCTTTCCCCCAGCACACGTAAATGGAACCCATTACACAGGATTACCTTGGATTTTATTAATGGACAGTGCCATGGTAACCAGAGACTAGGATGCATATAGAGGTGGACCTCATCGAGAGGTGGAGGAAGACCGGGGGAAAGGGGGCAGGGAGGAGAGGGAAGGAGGAGGGGGAGAGGGGTGTGGAGAGAGAGGGGTTGGAGAGGTAGGGTCGTGTGGAGGCAAGGAGGGTTGGGAGAGGGATGAAAAGGGAAGGGTGGGGGAGAGGAAGGCAGAGGGGGAGGAAGGGGGAGGGTGGAGAGGGGGGAGGAGAGGAGGAGACCTGGGGGAGAAACCCATGGATATCAGATGTCCCATTTCAAATGTCATTATCTCATTGAATATTTCATTTTGGTCCAATGACCTTCTCGGAGAAGCAAGGCTGGGCTGCCGCTCCTCCTGATTCACTTTGGGATTTCAGCCACATCCCAGCAGACACACCTGGGACAGAGCTCTCCTCTCCGCAGCACTTTTTTTCTCTCCCTGCCTTCCCTCACTCCCTCCGTGCTCTGAAGCAAGGTCGCAGCTGTAGAACAGGTCTCCAGTACGACTCTGCTGCTCGTCTATCCATTTTGGGAAAGTTAAGGCCCTTAAAAGGTATTACAAATTCTTAATCCCGATTTTATGAGGTATTACATTTTGTTCAAGCTTTGTCCAAAGAGTTTGACTCCAAAAAGTGCACCACGCTCGGGGGGTTTCAGACAGATTACAGTAATGCAGCGTTGTAGTTCTCTAAAGTCACTGTTGTAGTTCGTATAACGTCATGGAAAAGTGTGCAGACTTGGGTTTACGTACTCACAATATCGATCAAAATACAACTTGTAGCCTATAAAATAAAATAAAAAGTTTAATAGACATACACGTTGACATGTGTAAACACGTTTTATTATATTACTTGAAGTCTCTACTAATCTGTCCGTACTGGATGCAGCCACACAGTCGATTAGTTTCTCTATCTCTTGAAACTGAAAGCTAGAAATGTTTACCATGGTTGCTACGTTACGAGAAACAAGAACACTCCGATGCCCATGTTCACAATTTCTAAAAACTTGTAGGCCTAATACATTTTTAGTTTGTCTTAATGTAAGTAATCAATTTAGTAATTTTCATGGTGATATCTAAAGGTTACAAATGTTACCCTATTCACATGAGAAAAAGAATGAATAGGCGTATGAATAGGCTTTTTTTTTTACTTTCCCCTAATGGGATTCTTCTGGTTTTTTCCCCCCTACTCAGGACATTGAGGATACAAAATCAGTTGGGTTTGCTTCTGTTGCAATTTGTCCTAGGTTGACCCCCATTTTGGCTTAAAATGACTGGACTATATCTGAGTTCTGTTGTATGGTTGTGCTCTATAGATTTATTTGCAAACTACAACTGTCTATTAAGTTAAAGGTTTGTTGCAGATTAGAACTTGAAGTGGCGATGAGGTCTTAAAATATTTTGAGAAGGTCTTCAAAAGTCTTAAAAAGGTATTGAAATTAACTTCAGGATTCCTGCATATACCCTGTCTCATCCACTTTTCCACTTTTCTGTCTCTCTGTCCACTCCTTTTTTCCTTGTTGCCTTTTGTCTGAGGCTTACTCAGCACAGACACACACACCTAAACAAACCCTACGGCTCCACATCCTCACCTCTGGTATCTCTGTCACCTCCCTCTTCCTACTGTCGTGATGCTGTTGATGTTCCCATTTTCAGCAATGTTGTTGTCTTTGTGTGTGTGTGTGTGTATGAGAGAGTTTGTTTATCGCAGGTGCTGATGCTAAATGTGTGTTAATTGACCTGGCCATTCTTTCCTGTCAACAACATAACGAGGGTCATCATTTATGATTAGTGAACAGCACTACACACACACGCGCGCGCGCGCACACACACACACACACACACACACACACACACACACACACACACACACACACACACACACACACACACACAAACAAGATGACAACGTTGCTGAAAATGAGAACATCAGTTGAATAGGACAGCATCCCAGTTCAGCAGAGGGGATGAAGGAGACAAGCATACCAGAATGTGCTCTGCTACCCAAGTCTAAATGGATAACCATGGCGATATCAGGATGTTTCCCTTGATTGTTGTTGTGGTGAAGTGTGCTCCCAGCCGTAGTTAAAGCATGTTCAAGTGTATTTATGCGCTCTCAGTTAGGCTGAATAAGTGGTGTAGTCTAGCATGAAGTAGCAAGCCTACCGTTCATTTATCCACCCCCACTTTTCTCCATGCCCTTTATCACTTATGTACCACTGCTGATGTTTATCAAGGGCCAGAAAAACCTTGTGGGCATTTGTATGCCTGGGAATAAGGTACGCGACAGCACTGCGCTAATAGGTGTCAGCCGCAGGGTAACAGCTGGTTACTTCCTGTGTAGAGGAAGCCTTCACCTCACCACAGTTTGCTTGTCCCTGTCTGTCTGTCCGTGGGTCTTTCTCTAAATAATCAAAGTAATTCCTTCATTAGTACAATTATGATAATACACAGTAAGAAACTAAACAGATAAACATGCACACGCATAGAACCATTGGAATACCAAAGTTTGGTCATTGAAATCCAAAAAAAATCCCTCCCTCCCTCCCTCCCTCCCTCCCTCCAGGTTTGTGCCCATCTACCACGGCTCCAGCCACACCTACAAGGTACAGCGCCTGACGGAGTCCAGCAGCTACAGTTTCCGGATCCAGGCTGTGAGCGCGGCCGGGGAGGGATCCCCCTCTGACACACACACCTTCACCACCAGCAAGGCTGTGCCCCCCCCGCTCAGAGGTACACTGGGGGCAGGGATGTGCGTGTGTGTGCGTCCTGCTGGCTTGTTGGGGGTGATGTGAGAGAGAGATGCTTTCTATGTAGGCGCTATTTATGTCGCTCGGATGAAAGCATCTGCAACACGAATAACATGTAAATGTAAAGATGGTGACTGAGAGAGAAGAGGAGCGAGAGACAAATATAAGACCAAAATAGGGATCTTTTTTATGTGTGAAAAAGAAAAAGATACTGTCCGCATTTGATACGCTGCGCAAGATATAGCGTTTGGGTGTGAAGGATATCAATCAACTGTGCCCCTCTGCCTACAGCTCCCAAAGTGCATCAGATGGAGGGTAACGTGTGTGAGGTCACATGGGAGACCATTGCACCAATGAGAGGAGACCCTGTCAGCTACGTGCTGCAGGTTCTTGTGGGACGAGAGTCTGAGTACAAACAGGTGAGCTACCTGGACACACACACATGCATGCAAACATGCAGACACACTCGCCAATTTGCTTTTAAGGAAGAAGAGGAGGAGACAGGAAAGTAAAAATATGTTTTTATCCATTAGCCTCTCTCTGTAACACACACACACACACACACACACAGAAAACTCAATCTGTTCTCTGGTAGCACTTCTTATTGACAGGATTGATATATTTTAATGAGAATTAGCGCTCTGAGACGATTGACATTTTGAAAGTTTTGCAGTCAGTGTACATTTTGTGAGAGTGTCTTGCTAGGATGGCAGCTGCAGATTTGTCTCAATAATTGTTTTGCTCAGTGATATTAAATTAGAGAGAAATAGGAGGTAGCCACTGCCAACACTGAAGGAAGGGCAAAGTGTGTGTATGTGCGGGTGAATTTGAATAAGAAGCGGTTATGAATTCCACCTGTTGCTTAAGTGTCTCACTGAGAGTTAATATGAGGAAAGTAGTAATAAGAGGAAGTGTGGAGAGGAGCAGGTCTTTGGCAGCAGAAAGGGCTGAAGGGCATTCTGTCACAGCAGAACGCGCACACACTCACATAAACACACACTCACACACACACTCACATAAACACACACACTCACACACACACTCACATAAACACACACTCACATAAACTCACACAAACACTCACAGACACACACACACACACTACGTATGCACACGCTTGTTTCCATGTACACAAGCGCACACTCCTACTTACACACAAACGTGCACACAAGGACACACTCACATATACACCCGCACGTTACATTTAGAGGGGATAATTTCATTTCAGAAATATAGAATAGCAACAGGGGAGCTTAGAGAGCCAATACTAATGTAAACACACACACACACACAAACGTGATTGCAATATGTTGAGAATTGGTTTTGACTAACTCCAGCCCCCTGAGGGGCTCCGTGGTGTTTGTCAGTGATGGAGCAGAGTGTTAGTGTCTGCTGTCATCTCCACACTCTCATGTCCCCACAGGACACACAATGTCTGAGTGTATATGTGCATTTGTGTGTGTGCGAATTTGATTGTGTGTGTATGTGGATGCAAGCACAAGCGTGTGTATTTGTGGGTGCACTGATAAAAATGATTGAGTGGTCTATTAAATAAGGGTTACCAATGAATGACCTCAAACGAATCCAGTTTCTGAATTCTTTTTTTTTTAACAGTATTTATATGTTTTTTCTTCTTTATCTATGGCTTCTAAACTGTCACATTACTGGAGTGGAGAATCGATGAACTGTGCACTGTTAATTGCGATATTTTGGGACAAATCAACATGAAAACACCTGCAGGTTTAACTTGGATGAATGGTTTAAAACTGATTAAGTTAGGAAGAGTCGACACCATTTCTAATAAGACGTTTTTGCTGGTTCTGACGTTTAATGCTTTAGAACGTATTTGTTTAGGAACAGAATACTTGATTCCACACTCCTCCAATCAAACTCTCCCTTCCTCTTGTTCCAGGTATTTAAGGGAGAGGAGGGCGTATTTCACATCTCCGGTCTCCAAGGCAACACAGACTACCGTTTCCGCGTCGGCGCCTGCCGTCGTTGCCAGGATACGTGTCAGGAACTGTGCGGCCCTCTGAGCCCCTCCACCCTGTTCACCCTGCGTCGCCTGGAGACAGCCTCACCGGGGGAGGCCGGCGCCGTGGACACGGGGAGAGGGTCGGGCCTGGCGTGGAGCGACGAGCGTTTCGCCGCGCTGATTGTATGCGTCTTTGCCGCCCTGGCCGTCCTCATGGCTTTCCTGCTTCAGTACTTCTTCATGAAGTGAGGGAGTGTACTCTAGGATAGAAAAGAGAAACCAACAAACCAACACAAAAAAAACGACAAGAGAGAGAGAGAGAGGAACACACAAATGAAAACAAAAAAAGAAAACACTTGAGATGTACTTTTAACGCTACGGACACTTTGTAGTCCAGATATCTACTCAAAGCTTTCCTCTTTTTATCTCCTTCCTCCTTTTCCTCATCTCTCCGTCTATCTCTGTTGTGGTTGTGTTCTTGTCTGTCTCAAATGTTGAGGATATGTGGAAAAGGTAAGCCCTGTTTGACCTCTTCTCCATGGGAAAGCAAACTCATTATTAAGCCTTAACTAGCTGTGAGCGACGCAGGAGTTCCTCAAACTGACTTGCATGTTTAGATTTTGTATTATTTTAAACATACCGTACATATTTGATTAGACAAAGTGTATTTTTCTTGGACTGTCGATGCCTTTACTTTGTTTCCTTGTTTTATTTGTGTTACTGCTGCAGTCTTTAATCATTCAGCCATATTCCAATGTAGGCTTTGCAGCTTCACTCCTCTGCATCCATCTGGTACCTGTCTTTACCTGCTTTCACAAACAGACACAGAGACAGACAGACAAACAAACACACACACACTTAGACATGGACACACTCGTACACTTTTTTTTGACACTTCCTGTACATGTCTACTCTAAGAAACAAGTTCCTCATCTTCTGCCTTTACCATTCAGCTACCAAAGCGATACTATCCATGCGTGGTGTAAGATGCTGCTATCCTGTTATTTTATATCTAAGAAAGAATGGAAGCCGTTTTCTAATATATATACAATACACACACACACACATATATATATATATATATATATATATATATATATATATATAAAGCTATATATATATCAAATATCTAAGATGCTGTAAAGGCTATGTGATATAAGTGATGTTAAATACAACGTGAAAGGGAGGAGTCTATACTTGGTGCACAGATCCAGGACTAACACTAACCGATCCAAGATCAGCCCAGCCCGTAAGCCCCCTCCCCTCAGTCATAAAGTCATGTTGGGAGGGGTACAGTCTGACCTCAGATCAGAAGTTAGTGATTGGTCCTTACTACTCCCCAGCTATCCAACGGAAAGCGGGCTGAGTTTGTGATTGGATGTATGTGTTGTGAGGGGGAGGAGGGGTCGGGGGCGCTGGAGGAAGGGAGGGGTACGGGTGGTGATGGTGGTCTGTGCCTGGCAGTTTTATTGCTTTAGATGCCCCCCCACCCCTCAACCCCCCTGCCCCCACTCTCTAATGTGTGTTAGCCAGAGTAGCGTTAGCCAACAGCTAGCTGTTAGTGTCACCTCAGTGCAGTATTGTGAAGCTGCAGTTTGGCGACAGTTAGCTCTGCCTCTGTGTGAGTAGATGTCCATATCTAAAGGTTCCTTTGTTCCTCCTCCTATCTCTCCTTCACTCACCTGCTCCCTCAGTAATTACTCGTCTTTTATTCTGACCGCTTTACTGCTCAGCTCTTCACACCTCCATTCCTCCTCGCCTTTCTTTGTCGCCATCGCTCTCTTTGCTTTCAACCCTAGTTTTATTTGTCTTTCTCTACCTTTCTTTTTCGTCTCCTTCCCACCCTCTGTCTCCAGAGCAGCAGCAGTCCAGCCTGCCTGTCTGTCAGACTGACGTCTTCCCTAAAGTCTGTTCACTCTCTATGACACACCGCACTCCCCAGAGTAGAGCAGGGTGTCCTGGTATCCCTCTAGACCCAGCCCCAGTACTTCTCTAGACCCAGCCCCAGTACTTCTCTAGGCCCAGCCCCAGTACTTCTCTAGACCCAGCCCCAGTACTTCTCTAGGCCCAGCCCCAGTACTTCTCTAGACCCATCCCCAGTTCTTCTCTAGACCCAGCCCCAGTACTTCTCTAGACCCAGCCCCAGTACTTCTCCAGACCCAGCCCCAGTACTTCTCTAGACCCAGACCCAGTACTTCTCTAGACCCAGCCTTAATACCCTCCAGACCCTGTTTTAGACCCCCCACCTGCTCCAAACCCCCAACCCAAACAGGCAAGGTACTATCCTGTGCGCCCCAACGATCCAAAGCTTGGGGGAGGGACATGTTCCCTGACTCGTACAAATGGGGGGTTATGAGGTGGGGCTAGGGTCTTCTTAGCCGCACCCCTCTGCTCTGATTGGCAGCCTGTAATGTACTTCAGGGACACAGCCTTACAGAGAGTAGATCTAGCCCATAAAAATCCCACCATGGGCATCACCATGGTAGCTGACTCCTCTCTCCTTTCTCCCTGTCATTCTGTCTTTTCTGCCCCTCTCGTCTGTGCTGTATAATGTCCTCTCTAAGCTGTGCCTTGCTCCTATGTGTCAGTAAGCAGTGATTTACTAGCTCAAATACCTTTGCCAAAGTTGATGGGAAAGTTAAGGTAGAGTTCTTTTCTAGGATTATTTATATTCTATATAATTGCATACAGTACTTTACATGCCAATTACAGTGCAATCTTCATTTATTTATTGTTTAAAGATTAAGAGACAAATGTAGTTATGTACTAATTTTTTTTCTCGTAGCATGTTATTTTTTCTTTTTTTTGTGATATGGATGTTATGTTAGATTTGTTATCAAGGCCAGCATTTCTACACCCATTAACACTTAAGTGTTTCTTACAGCAGTTGGGAAAGCCTGTCGCTCTGTGCGTTTTTGCAGTATCAGTGCAGTTCAATACATGTAACCAAACGCCTCTTCATCTCCTGTCAGTGCCAGGTGCCTCTCACAGCCCTGGCACGTCTGTATGCATAGAGAGATGTAGCACATCCCTGAGGTTGGGGGGCTATTATGGGATATACGTAGCTGTCTTTGGCTTTTTTTTCTTTTTTGCTGACTCGTGTTATAATGATTCTTATGATATTATGCTGTTGCCAAAGGCTTGGTCCACACAATGTTCCCTTCTCTTCTCTGAAGGCTCTGGGATCGCTCTGGGAAGAGACAGCATTACCTTCCCTAGCATTACTCTCTCGAAAAAGGAAAAAACATTAACTTGATCTGTGATTATGCTTCTTTTCATATTATCTTTATAATTTTTGGATGTTTTTCTTTGTTTTTTTTCTTTTCTTTCTTTTCTTTTTTCTTTTGTTTTATAAAGCGAAATGTGCCATTAAAAAAAATGTTTAGCCCCATTTATAGGAGACTTGTTTTTAACACACAAGTGATTTCACTGAAAGGTAAATTCAAAACAATCAAAATCATGATTTCAGACTTAGACTGATCCGTTGTCCTGGTTTGTGATCGTCATTTAGTGCTAGCGCGAAATTGTTTTCAGTATTTTGCTCAGAAAAAGACGTAGAGAAATAGAGATATATGCTATGACTGTAGTAAGGAAACACAACTAACAGAAATGAAGCACTTTTTTAAGTCAGAGCATCAGACGGTTCTGAGATTTGGGAGACGGAGGCACTCCTTATTCCAACAGCGTCACTGCATCACTGGCTTCCCTTTGATGTCGGCATTAATGTAAACACGGTGTGCTTCTGTAAAGACACCGTCACACTCTGGTGGTGCCTGACCGGAGCCTCGGTGCCCCGCCCTTGTGCCAGCTTGAACACCAGGTAGAACCAGCAGGGGGGCAGTGAAGATCATTCTCATGTACTGTATGTCTCCCCTTTATTTTGTACCCCCATACCCCCAGTCATATCTATAGAAATGCCAGGTTACATGTAATGCTAGAGAAGGGATTGGCCCAGTGTTAGGCCACAACAAGGCCAGTGATATTATAATGAGTAAAGGTCCAGGGATGGGCCTGGTGTTAGGCCTGGTGTTAGGCCTGGGTTTGGGCTGAGTCAGGGTGTTTGGGCTGAGTCAGTGTGTTTGGGCTGGGTTTGGGCTGAGTCAGTGTGTTTGGGCTGGGTACTCCCTGTTCTGGTGCTGCAAGCTCTCAAGACCCAGCAGGTCAGGCTCAATTGTCGAAGAACGAGAGACGAATGAGAGATTTTTGCCCAGTAACCCATCGTTTGTGCCTTCTGATTGGTTCCAGTTTTAGTTTTTGTTTGTTTGTACATTTGACATTAATTACAGACTTTGACTCTGAACGATTGGCGATTTATAAATGTACGGAGACTCACAATGTATGAAACTTTTTTTTTCTTTTTTTTTTAAGTGAAACAAAATTATTTTACCTCACAGTTTCAAACAAACATTCCAATGTCATGGTCTACGAATTGACAGAAAAAAAATGAAAACCATACATTTCTTCTTGTATTGTAAATCTTAGACAATTTCATATGCATTATATTAAAGAAACTGCCATATCAATTTTAATGTATAGATTTTTGCAAATACTACCCTATGTATGTAAAACGTAACTGTATCTGTAGCGTATATATAATATATTTATGCCCAATAAATGTTTTAATTTTTTCTGACATAGGCTGAAATCTCTTGTTTTGTTTGTTGTTATTCAATTGCTTATTCGTATCATTCTTATCCTTCATCAGTTTTGTCATATATCCATCATACAAATCTCCATTGGGTGTGTGTGTGTTTTAAGGGGAAGGGTTAGAGCGACCGCAGAATATGCACCAAAAGGGAATGGACTCCTGAGGGTGGAGATTTTCATTAGTGCTGATCAGAGCAGGAGGCCTGAAGACTAGTGCCTCAGCATGAACCCTAATGAAGCAGCCGAGTCAAGCTGCCCCAGCCAGGTCATAAGCCAGGGTCTCTACACTGTGGGTGGAGACAGGAGCACAAAAGCACAGGCAGTCCAACATCACTGATTTGAACAAGAACATTGTCATCGATCCTCTCCCTCTCTCGTTCTACCTGGGTCTGTAAAAGTGCCCCAGTATGGGAGCATGTGTTTAACTGTGAGTGTTTGTGTGTGTGTGTGTGTGTATGTGTGTGTTTGTGTTTTGGTTTACAATCTCCAGCCATCATTCTAGATTTACTTCCCAGCGGCCTCGATAGCATCTGGGGAGATAGCGAGGAGAGTAAATCAAGTCTTTCTACTCTCTGTCAGAGCCACCAGAGAGAACTCAGCTCTTGCCAGCTCCTCTCTTTCTTCACCCACATCAGCACTTTATTTCTCAATCTCTCCATCTCACCCTCGCTTCCTCAAGGAAGAGACATCTTCCCTCCTTCCAGCTGTCTGCTTCTCAATATCCCAACGCGCTGCATGAGTCACTCATCCCCTCATTTGATCTCTTTCACTTTCTTTTTCAATTTTCTTTCGTGCGCATTCTGCGGTCGTTCTACATCTTTCTCCTCTCTCTTTTCCTCTCTCGCCCTCTCAGTCTCCCTCACCCTCCACCGCCGCCTCTCTCCCTGTCCCCCCTCGCTCCCTCTCAGCCTGTCTTTCTCCGCCTCCCTCTCTCTCTCCCCCCTCCTCTTCTCTCCTGCGGCTCCGTAGAGAGAGCTGCAGCACCGACACCTGCAGGGACTCTCCTCATCCGCTGATGGGCCTTTTTCGATCAGGCACGCCGGGTGGCCGCGGATGGAGCCGAGGGCCAGACGGAGGCGGGGGAGAGAGACGTCACAGCGGGGCACGGCTGGGGGAGATGAGGGGACGGCAGGCGGGTTGGGTCCGAGGGCTGGCACAATACATCCAGTCAAGCAGGAGTCTCGGAGCTGTGTGTACCCTGGGATGGATGCAGATGGGTCCTGTAAGGACAGGTGGTGTGTGGAGGTGTGTGTGTGTGTGTGTGTGTGTGAGAGAGAGAGAGAGAGAGACACAAACATGAAAGAGGCCGACAATCTTTTTCAACATGTTTATTTTTACAAGACTTACTCAACAATGTATATAGACAGATACAGTAACAACTTGCCAGCCAAGAGAGCCACACTGAACTACCAGCCTTTACAGCTGTACAGCCCAGAACGCAAGCTGCACTTTCAATACACACAACACAACATAATCCTGTACGCTTACAGACACACAGGAGCAAAGGTACGTACTTCTGAGTTCAGGGGATAGCCATGTTTGTAGTCCATCATTCGTATCTTTTTAAGTCTTCGTGTCAAGAGTAGAGGGATGGGGGCTAATGCTGAGGCAGCTGCTTCTGTGTTTAAAGGTACAACCAGTAAGAGAGTGAAGTTTTTTTTTCCAAGCAGCTATTTACAGTTTAAGGCTGGTATTGAGCGGTCACAACAGGACAGCTAAATGTCATTTTTTAGACACTTCTTAGGCCAAGAAGGCAGCACACAACACCACACAGACGTGCGCTGCCAAAGCCTGCTGAACAGATAAAGTATTTAAAGTAGACTGTACATCACAGACTGTCACACACACACACACACACAGTCATGACACACTCTGTACTGAACCCAGAGGTGGCACCACATTTTTCGCTAACCATCTGCACTGACTCGTTTTTGAATACAGTCTATGCTCGATAGCATTAGCAGCAATGAGTTGTTGAGAGGGATGGTCGATGCTCTGCCTCTGGGGCCGGGTTGGCTGTAGCTAGGAGATCACTGTGACTGACAGGTGCATTCACTTGCAGTCAGCGTTTGAAGTAGTGCGTAATAGTCAACAGAGTAAACGGGCTGAAATTTGGAGAAGTATTTGATCAACTTGTTCAATTGCAAGAAGAAATTGAGTTTTTTTTCCGTTGCAAAAGTTTTTTTTTCATTTTTAATAGTAGATACATTAAATGCGCTCAATACGCCACTGAGTCGAAAGTGGTGGGGCGGGACCATTACCACTTTGAAAAGTAGTGGGGCAAATGCATCTCGCCACACACGTGCCAGCGGCTCTGACTGAACCACTCGGTCACACAATTGACATCTCTCACTTTACAGACGTGAGTCTCTCCTGCTCGCACACACACACACACACACATACACACACACACACACACACACATACACACAAACAAGCATACGCATACACACTATACACACAAATACACGTAGATGCACGCAGGCACACACATAAACAATTATACACACGTACACACACCAACATGCACACACATGAACGAATTACTGTAACAGTCATACACACGGCACCTCTACCCCTATTTCACAGGTGCAGACCAGTGCACATGATCTACAGTGCTTTCTTTGTCATCCAGATTACAATCCTTTGTAAGGCAGTTTTAATTTACAGGCAAGTATATGTGTGTGTGTGCGTTTGTGAGCATCCATGTCAGTGAGTGTGTGTGTGTGTGTGTGTATGTATAAGTGTTTGTGAACATTCATGCGAGTGTATGTGTGTGCGCAAAGGTGCACACGAGTGCGTCATTTAGCATTGGATAATGCACATTTTTTAAGCTGTTGCAGAAGTTGCATATGAGGTTAATGGCTGGTGGCACTTGCAGTCAGAAGAAAAACATTAAAACACTAACTGCAGATTAAGGTACAATGGTACAATATGTCTCTGTAGGTTGTCATCAGAAATGATCTTCTATCATAAATGTTAAACATAATAAAGTCAATATTTGTCGTATTACATCCTTTAGGCCTGAAGTGTATTGACGTACCCAAGACTTTCTGTGTCAGTGGTGGGAGACCCACTTGGGAGTTTGTTGATAAGTCATGTTGTCTTTGCTCGTCCCTGGAGTTGAGGTGAAGCTTGCAGCTCCAGACCAACTACCCTCCAGGCACCCCACCTCTCTGGCCCCCACCTCCAGCCCCCCAGCCTCCAGGCACCTCACCCTCCAGCCCCGCCCCAACCCTCCAGAGCCCCCAATCCCCCACAGCCCCCTACTCCCCAGGCTCCCAAACCTCCATAGCCCCCCTCCCCCCCCCCCAGCACCCCAGCCTCCCAACCCCCATATCCCTCCAATCTCCAACACATCCCCCCCTCCATGCCCACAGCCTCATAACCCTCCTCCAACCCCCCCTCCCCCGCCTCCTCCGTTAAAGGCTAACGGTGGAGTTGGTCCATGCGGGCGAGCCCTCACCCACCGCGGTGCTGGCAGTGCGGCCGCGCGGCGGCACGTGGCTGGCAGCCAGGCCGAAGAGGCGCGCGGCAGCGGAGCGGTACTTCCTGGACATGGTGTTGTAGAGGATGGGGTTGATGGCAGCGCTCAGGTAGAACAGCACCACCGACACCAGGTTGCAGTACTGGGACAGCAGGGACCACCAGTGGGAGCCCTCCTCAGAGGAGCGCGACAGCAGGTAGCGGCCCACGTGGAAGGGAAACCAGCACAGCACGAAGGCTAGCACCACCACCACTGGAGGAGGGAGGAGGAGAAGGGAGGAGTGTTGGGGGGGGGGGGGAATAGGAGGTGAGTGGGTCAAGTGATGAGTAGAGGTGAGAAGGAGGTGAAGGGGAGATGCAGGGAAAAGAGGGTGGAGAAGGGGAGGAGATAGAAGGGGGAGAGGAGTGGTGGGGGGAGAGGAGAGGAGGGGTGAAGAACGGGTGTGGGAACAGGGTGAGAGACATGGGTTATGGTGAGATTGAGCATTTTACGTATGGCAGGGAGCCAATAATCTGCCCAAGTGTATTTTTTTAATTTTTTTAAATCACATTTAAAGGTTGAAGCCTGGAACTTTTATATGTGTTTTCCAAAAAGTATCCAAGTAGGCTACATAAAAAATGTCTACAATGCCATTCACAACATTAAAAGCTTCTTCAAACACTGTTTCTCTTTTTAGCAGATCTTATCTGCGGATGTCAGTTATCTTCAGACACCTGCATGACGAAATAACTCAGGCAAAGCTGAACACCAGATCATTACAGGGGATCAGTAAAAGAGAAAGCCGGGTATTATGAAAGCTGAATCCACACCGGGGTTATGTCTCTTTTTAATCTTATAGAAATCTTTCAGTGGATCTTCTTTGATAAATGTAATTTGCTGGTTTCGGTTCAAAACTGTCTCCGTAACAGGTGATCAGTGCCAAACTCCAAGCCCAAATCGGGTCTCTTTCCCCTGAGACGAGTTCACAAGTGTCAAATCGATTGTCAGTTGGCGATCACCACTTAGACAATTTTGACAAAGATCGAATCATTCAGACTGCTGCTACAAACTCATGAGGATAAACAACAGCAAATCTTATTTTACACACACTAAGACAATAAAGATGACCTTGACCCTGATTTAACATCACATCTCAAAGGGTAGTTACCCACTCCGCTAACTCAGTTCAACGTTAAAATTTCCAGTGTCATTAACATTAATGTCTTACCCAGCATTTTGATGGTCTGTCTATTACTTTTGTCTCTGTGGGCCACGCAGGGTCCGATGTTGGTCTCCCGGCGCCTCTTCCACAGCCGGCGGCCTATCAGCGTGTAGAGTACCGTCAGACAGAACACCGGCAGGAAGAAGAACACCGAGCTCACCCACACCATTGCGGCGAGCAGTCCCGACCTGATGGCGTACTGTGTCATCTTACACTCGCTGGTATCCCAGTCCTCACCGGGCCCAGCGCCGTACTCCACACCAACGATAACGAACACGGGCCCCGCGCTCAGCAGGGACACGGCCCATAGCGCGAGAATCAGCAAGCGCACGCGACGCTTGGTGACCAAGGCTTTGGCGCGTAGCGGGAAACAGATGGCCAGATATCGCTCCACGGACAGCGCAGTGATGTTGAGGATGGTGGAGTAGGTGCATGACTCCGACACAAACAGGAAGAGTTTACAGAGGGCGTCGCCGAAGCGCCAAGGTCGGTACCGCCACAGACGGTAGAGGTCTGGCGGCATGCATACAAAGATCAGCAGGTCGGACACCGCCATGCTGCACAGGTACAGGTTAGTGGTCGTGCGCATATCTCGATATTTGCTGACGACCAGGATGGTCATGACATTGCCGGTGACTCCGACAAGGAACAGTAGCGCGCAGACGATGGTGATTCCGGTGAGCACGGGGATGGGGAAAACGTTCATGGGAGGCACGAAGCCCAAGCTCTCGTTCCCGGGTTCCTCCCAGCTGCAGTTGCGGGAGAAGCACTGGGAGCTGTTGTGCCAAGAGTGCATGCTGCCGCCGGGTCATTCAAGGGACCGGGGCTGCCCCTTAACTGCACTCCGGTTGTGAGGCTGCTCAGAGCGACTGCCGAGCTTCTTGCCCGTCATTGCCGCGTCTCCAGTTTGAGTTAAACGGCGACCGTACAGATGCGTAAAAGATGGAAGACTTGTGGACGCTCTATGGTGCGCTCTGGTTGAACAGTGTCAGTCAAAAAGCTCCAACGGGAATTGTATTGGAATGGAACAGACTCAAACGAGGTCTTTCTCTTACCGTTCTGTCCATCATTCAAATATTACTCAATTACAGAGCAAGGATGCTTCTAAAACACTTGCAAAAATCCATCCGTGTATGTGCCAGGCAACCTGTTCCTTTGCTTAACGGTGTTTCCATAGCATTTTTGGCGGACAAAATGTGAATTTTAGGAGTCCAAAATGCATTAAGAAAATATAACATGAATAAAAAGTAAAACATGTAACGGGGGGTTTTCATTATCGGCTGGATGTTTTGAAGAGAGAAAAATAAACGACATTATCTTCTGGAATCGTTTAAAAAGTGTTCCATATTTCTCCCTGCTCTCTGCGTCAGACAAAACACACCAGGTAGGAAAACACGGCACGGTCTATGCACCAGGGAACGCATGAAAGTGAGTCAGAGTCATTGTAGTAATGGGATACCGGAGGGCTGTTGGTTTGGCATACGCACACGGGCACCTCCAACAACAAACCCGGGTAAACAAACCAACGGAACGCTGTTTAATATTCCAGGAAGCCCTTCAAAACACAAACGATAGAATTAGTCAACATTTGATGGCAAATCCAAAGGGAGAGACAGAAAAAGAGAGCAAGATGGGGATTTATGCGTCGCTGTGATCACGTTAGTGTCAGTCACACTCTTCTCTCTCCACGGCGCGCGACTCTACTCAATGGAACCTTGTCTGTCATTGAGAAACGCGGCTGTCAGATCTCGGCACAGAATCAAACAGACAGAGAGGGTTGTGTACGTGCGTGTGCATGTGTGTTTGTTTGTGTGTGTGTCAAAGAAGGAAGGAGGAGGGGAGGTGGTGTGTGTGTGTGGGGGGGGGGGGGGCAGGCCCGGTGTCAACACGCCACCTAGCGACGAGTGACACGAAGTGAGGGGCCAAGTCAGGGCACATTTTTTGTTTTTCACTGAAGACTGTTCATTATGTAGATTGGCAAAATAATCCCGTTAAGCAGAAATAAATGGGCTGAAAATAGCCTCCTGGTGGAACAACAGCATTTTCCATATTTTCCATGAAATTAGGGATTTATTAGCAAGGGGGTTTAGCACTTTTGCAATGCACTGTATTCATGTCACATTCTCATTGGGGGCTGAGCACCCCTAAAGGTCTGATCCTAGAATCGCCCCTGTTTTCCAGGAAGTCAACATAAGACATGAAGTGGGGGCATGACTGCTGGCCTGTGGGACAAACAGGACACACCTGAAAACATGTTGCCTACCAATGGATGATGGCCCTCAGCCAGGAGTTCAACTTGAGATCATTTAGATTCGAAAATCATGCAGGATCCCATTGGGAAACTCTCTTCCTGGTTGGAACAGCTTCTTATCTCCACCTACCCTTTGCTCTCCATCACCTGGAGACGAAGGCGTCATTTATGATGGCGCGAGTTTCTCTTAAACACACATCCAGAACGCACACATCCACACAAATTCAGTTCAGACGCACGCACACACACAGAAAACATAAATACACATTCAACTCAAGCGGGTGAGTACATAGACTCAGAGGGAGAGAAAAGGGAAGAGGGAGAGAGAGAGAGAGAGAGAGAGAGGAGACATACTTTTGTGGACATCAGTGATTATTTATCACACGACAACACATCTAGGAGACATTACTTTGACCACATCAGGTTCTGTATGTCTGCTCAACTTTCCGTGTGTGTTGTGTGTGAATGTTTGCATTTGTGTGTGGATGTGTCATATGTCTGTCATTTGATGGGTTGTGTGCGTGTCTGTGAAATTTCTGCTGATAACAGTAATAGGTGGCTGTGTATCTGTGTGTGTTTCAATAACATTTCAAGAATCCTGGTCAAAGTTTAAGTCATAAACACACACCATTCCTGTTTGTTTTCCTGTCTATTGTTCAGGCTCAGCCCGGTGTCTAACATAGTTTGAAAATGTCTCCAGTAGATGGAGACAAAGATCAACTTGTGGCCATGTTTGGTTGTGGTTGTGGTAGATCATTGGTCCTGTGTCTGAGTGTGTGAATGTAGGCTACATGTGTTTGCTTCTAAACGTGTGTGAATGTATGTGCAGTGTGTGTTTTTTTGTATGCATTTGTGTCTCTAAGTGTGTGTGAGTATGTGTGTGTGCTTGCATCTGTAAGTGTGTCTGTAAGTGTGTGTGAGAATGTGGGAACGTGTGTGTGTGCTTGCATCTGTAAGTGTGTCTGTAAGTGTGTGTGTGTGTGTGTGTGTGTGTGTGTGACTTCATCTGTCTGTGAGTAATGATTGGCTGACTATACTTCAGTTATGATATGGAGATGAAGAGGGTGAGAGAGATATGTCTAAAAATTATTCGGAAATGCAAGTACCATGATCCACAAATGTTCCACGATTTACAAATGTGTTTTGCGATCCACAAAAAAAATAATCTTAATCGTGATTTGTAAATTGGCATTTACATACATGTGATATGATTTGTACACATAGATGTCTATTTTTAAATATATCGTTTGTAATTTATAAAAATACTTAAGTTGACCCCTGAATGCACTACACAGCCATCAATGCAGAGAACAGCTGCCCCCTACCAGATGTCACTGTCGATTCACGCTTACGTGCGTGAATCAATCAAGAGCTTACGCAAAAGACCGAAAAGGACGTCTCAAAATTACGTAATTGGAAGGATTGAACGCGTGTATTGGCCGATCCACAAATGCAGATTCAACACTTCACACGCAGAATTGTAGATTTACAAGTGACGGACCATGAGAAATGCACACACGAAATGTTAAGTATTTTAATAAATTACAAACGATATATTTACGAATAGACATCTATGTGTACAAATCATAGCACATTTATGTAAATACCAACTTTCAAATCACGATTAAGAATTTTGTTTTTGTGGATTGCAAAACACATTTGTAAATCGTGGAACATTTGTGGTTCATGGTACTTGCTTTTAAGAATAATTTTTAGACATATCTCTCTCCATAGACTATCATCAGCGTCCATTCAAGCAGGCCCTGTGTGCTACAGGGGAGAGAGGGGGAGAGAGAGGGGAAGAAAGGGGGAGAGAGGCGGAGAGAGGCGGAGAGAGATTGCTCTGGAGAGAAAGAATGAGGTTGAGAGAAATTACCAATTGCCCCAAAAGATGGAGACATAGATCCACTTGTGACCATGTTGTGTTGTGTGTGTGTGTGTCTGTCTGTGTGAGTGAGTGTTTGTTTGGCATGTGTTTGTGTTTGTAAGTGAGTGTGCATGTGTATGTGTATGCGTGCGTTTGCAAGTGAGCGGTTACAGAATCGGGCTAGTAATCAGAAGGTCGCTGGTTCGATTCTGGCTGTGTCAAATGACGTGTCCTTGGGAAAGGCACTTCACCCTACTTGCCTCGGGGGGAATGTCCCTGTACTTACTATAAGTTGCTCTGGATAAGAGCGTCTGCTAAATGACTAAATGTAAATGTAAGCGTGTGTGGTGTGGTGTGTGTACGTGTGGCTTAATTCTGTCAGTGAGTTATGAATGGCCGGATCCACTTCACTTCTAATATGGAGATGATGAGGGTGAATATCAGTTTCCAGTGAAGGAGGCCCTGTGCTCTACAAAGAGAGAGAGAGGGATAGAGAGAGGGATTTCAGGAGGGATAGGAGAAGAGAGAGATGCTAAGGAGAGAAAGAAATAGGTTGTCAAGAAGATACAGAAGATATTAGTGTGTGTGAGAAGAGGAAGAGATGGCTATATATAAAGAAAGAGAGAGAGAGATTGTTGTAATTGTTGGTCCCGATGGGTAGATCTGCAGAGATGCCCTCCGCCCAACTCCTCCTTCCCGATCTAGATTCCAACACTTTCAACCAATCACAGTGGCTGTGGGGAGGGTCTGCGCGTTCCAGGACCACTGATTGGTTCAGAGTTAGGGAGGCTCCTCCCTCCTTTAGGGGCTGTCCTGGGAGAGTTATTTTCACTCATAGTCTGTGCAGACACACACAGTTACACAACAGAGGAACAGCAGTGCGTGTAGCTTGTGGAGTGCGTGTGTGTGTGTGTTCTGTGTCGCCAACTCTACTGAGCACTGCGAACAGGTCTGTCAACATGTGGATCGAACGTCCACAGAACCGGCAGGTTGGTTCGTCTCATTCTCTTGCTTTTGTATCTGTCTCTCTTTCTTTCAATAGCTCTGTCTCTCTTTCTGTCTCTCGTTGTGTCTCTCTTTGAGTCTCGTCTTGAACTTTTTCTCCCTCTCTTTCTGTCACTTTCCCTGACTCTTTCTCTCTGTTGTTTTTCTGTCCCTCTCTCGCGCTGTCCTCCATTTGTGTCTAAGAAGAGGGGAGTGTGTGCATCTATGACAGTAGAGTGAGGGGCACAAAGGGGGTGACACTTGTGGGGTGATATGTGTGTGTGTGCATGTTTGTGCACGTGTGTGTGTAAGTAATCGTTATACCACTGTGGTTATGCATGGGTGTTGCTGCTGACTCCTGAGTTAGTTAAGAATATATCATTTCAGCTTTTAACATGTCCATCCGTGTTTGTGGTTTGTGTGTGTGATGTGTGTGCAGACAGTGTGTGTATTTATGTGTGGTGTGTGTATCTGTGTGTGCTGTGTTTTGTGTGTATGTGTGTGTGTGTTCACCTCCACCTTGGTGTTAAAGTAAAGTTAGTTGCCGGTGTTGGAATGTCTGGGAATGAAAAGTTAGTCGGCTCCTCTCTCCCTCTTTTCCCCCTTGCCTGTGTTCTCTCTCACTTCCTCTCCGTTCTCTCCTATTCATCTGTTTTCACAGCTGATGTTACAGGACAGGAAAATGGGCTAAAACAATCTAGGTATCCATTCCAATACACATTAACCCTCAAGCTCTGTTCCTTTGGCTTGGCGTTTGTGTGTGAGCATGTGTGTGTTTTTTTGCATGTAGAAATGTATTGACCAGACCATTGTGTGGTATCCCAGTCTAGTTTTTAATGGATCACTCTTTAAAGAAATGTTGAAGGGCAACAGAGCTGTAGGTCAGTGAAGCTGGCACATCTAAACACTGACACCTCTTCACTCACACTTGCCATGGAGCTTTTGTTGCACATATTTAATTGTTATTGTGCTGAACTACATTGTTTGTGTATATCATTTTGTTGTATGTGTGTGTGTAGAGGTATGACTCAACTGGGGATAACTGGCTGCTCTGGGCTAGGGCTAGGGCTAGGGCTAGGGCTAAGGCTAAGGCTAAGGCTAAGGCTAAGGCTAAGGCTAAGGCTAAGGCCAAGGCTGGGTCTAGGCTGGGGCTGGGGCTAGCACTAGGCTAGGACTGGTCTGGTAGAGACAAGTAGCTGGTCCTTCTGTACAATGATTCCTTGTTTTACTGCCAGTAGAACAGAACTCTGGTAATGATGGCGATTACCCTTCTCTCTCCTGCTTTCTTTCTCTGTCCCTCTCTCTCTCTCTCTCTCTCTCTCTCTCTCTCTCTCTCTCTCTCTCTCTCTCTCTCTCTCTCTCTCTCTCTCTCTCTCTCTCTCTCGCTTTCTTTCTTTTCATTCTCTCTCGTTTTCTCTCTTCTTTCTCTCACGCTCTGTCTCCCTGTGAATGATTAGATAAATGGCAGCTGTAGTGTGGGCTGATATAGAGGTGTCACAGACCTCTTTTTCTCACTCCCTCTCTTTTCTCACTCCCTCTCTCTTTGCTCACTGCCTCTCTCTTATTCTCTCCCTCATTGTGACATCTGTGCCATGAGGAGGCTGGCACCGCTATAGCAATCAATGTTGTTCAGTACTGTTGGTATCTTTATGGTGTCAGTTTGTGTGTGTGCGTATGTTTATGTGTGTGTATTTGGTATGGGTGTAAATGTGTGTCTGTGTTTCAGTAAGAATTGAGAGTGTGTTTGTGTGTGTGAGAGAGAAAGAGAGAGAGGAAAGAGAGAGAGAGTGTACGTGCTTGTGTGTGTCTGTTTATCTGTGTGCAAGTTTTATGGTATGGTAATTCACAATTTGTAAAACTGATATTATCTCAAGAAAACTTTAGCATAGTATATGCATATTGTCCTTGAGGGAATGTGACATACATGTAGTTAGCTAGGTCATTAGTTGGCTTTGTAGATAGCTAGCTACAATAGGTAGTTAGTTAGATAGGTACTGTACGTAGTTAGCAATAGGTAGTTAGCTTGGCACTAGGGAGATAGCTTGCAAGCTAGTTAACTATGTAGTTAACTTTAGCTGGGTTGTTAAGCTGATAAGTTGTTAGTTACTTCAGCTAGGGTCATTGTTGCCCTGATATGGGGAATATTTTAACAAAACATAACATGTTTTAATTGTTTAATTATTAATAACAACCTATGCATATAGGTTGGGAAAACAAGAAACATTGTCAAACAATATATATAAACGAGGCACTTCTAGTCTCTACTTGTCTCTTCCAAGCTGCACCCAACTGAACTACTGGAGTTCTCTGTGTGCTGGTCTGGTGGATCAGCTGAGCTGGCCACCGACCCCGGAGATGGATCGTCAACTAGAGGAAGCCACACACAATAGTGTTTGTGTGTGTGTTTGAGCGGGGTCCAACCTCAGATTACACTCCTTTATTACACTTTGGATTTTCCGTTGTCGTTGTACAGTAAGGCTATTTCCGAAATGATAGGCTACCTCGTGGCAACTCTTTATTCCACCCTCCCCTTCCCTCCATCTCGTTCTGCTCTCCTCCTATCTCTGTCCCCCTCTAACCCTCTCCTTCATCTTCTCATCTTCCTCTGTCCTCCTGTGTATTTGTGGATATCGACTCTGATCAGCTTTCAGGAGGTTTTGGCTGTATTGCAGGAAGGGAGACAAGAAACATTTAATTTTTTTAAATTGCTACTCCATGACGGACATACTGTCACCATGGCGACCAGTCAGGAAGCAGGAAGCGGGCAGTGTTCCATCAGAGGAGAGGGAAGAGATAACCCAACTTTTCTGCTCCTTTAGACACAGTCTCTATCTCTTTCTCTCTGTGTCTCTCACTCTCTTGTTCTCTCCCTCTCTCCACAACGTGTCATTATTTCGTCATACGGTATCCACGTTAGCACAAGTGGGCTACAATTAATGTATTCATCAACCACTAATTGGAACTGAAATCATGACTCCAGCATGACACATAATGACATGAAATGAAAAAGCAATGTGACAAACTGTGAGTCACATCTGTTGCTCTGACAACATCAGCGTCACGAAACTGATGTGGCAATAAAATCACTAATAGAAAATACAAGGGTTGTTTATGTAGAATTTGTTCATCGAGAAAGGTTCCCCTGGTGGACTGGATATAAAGGATACAACATGCATTATGTTTGAGAGAGATAAGCGAGTGAAAGAGACACAAAAAGAGAGACAAAAAGAGAGAAAGAAAATACTGTAGGCTATACACTCCACCCTCTCCAGCTGACCCTGTGTGTGTGTGTGTGCGTGTGTGTGTGTGCGGTCCAGAAGCTTCATAACACACACAGAGCTGAGAGATACCACACTGTTCTTTTCCCCAAGGAGCACCAGACACACACACACACATTCTTAGAGATTCACAAAATGTTCACTGACACTAATTTGTACACATCAAAGATCCGATCACGCCGATATCCAACCACCGACACACCCTGCAAGCAGCTGAGAGGGAGAACAAAGAGGAGAACAGAACAAAACACAAACACAACTACACGCATGGACACAAACCGGGCACAATTAAGAGAAGGACACGGGTCCGTAACACTTCCTTATGTCACACAAAACACATGCTAACACAATAGCTAGCAACAGCATGTGTTTGACACAATCCAACAAGGTAGGTCTCTTTCGGTATGGACTGTGCGTCAGTGTGTGTGTTTGGGTGTGTTGGGATTGTCAAGGAGTTTATCATGTCCTAACTTGCCTCCAAAGTGCCTTTGAGATGTCTGGTCAGATGACATCATTAAATGTTGTTGCCGTGGTGCCCTGCGTGCGAATTTTGCCCGGCCTCTTCTCAGGAGAACAGCTGATCCCACATCCACAAACGTTATATATTAAAATGTATTATAAATATATATACTGTAATATATGACATTATATATATTTAAAAAATCTATAGGTGTTTTGCAAGTATAACTGTCTGATGATAGAGAGTCTAACTGCCTGCCTACCGTTTGTGTCTGTCTGTCCTATCTATTTATCTATCAATCTATCTAAGTCTGCCTGCCTGCCTGCCTGCCTGCCTGCCTGCCTGCCTGCCTGCCTGCCTGCCTGCCTGCCTGTCTGTCTGTCTGTCTGTCTGTCTGCCTGTCACTGAGACAATGCCTTCCAGTCCTGTCCCAGGCTGGGCAGACAGGCTCACAGACACCAGCTTCCTGTAGTGCGATTAGAATAGCCCTGTGTGTGTGAACATGTGTATACATGTGTGTGTGTTTGAGTGTGTGCATGCATTTGCGTATGTGTGTGAGAGAGTGTGTGTTTGAAGGGTCAACTCTCATATCCTCAATCACTTTCAGATAGTTGCAATGTTTGGTGGAAGGGACACAGTGACAGGGAAGAAGTACGTGTGTTTGTGCACGTGTGTGTGTGTGTGTGCATGTGTGTGTGTGCATGTGTGTGTGTGCATGTGTGTGTGTGGGTGGAGATGCTCCTACTCATCGTGACCGTTTCTTGCTCAACGCCAAATGTTATCCCAGAGGCCTGTCCATCAGTAGCTCACTGTGAACCAATAAACTAGCAGCACCCCTGACCCCTGACCCCTGACCCAGCTCTTCCTGTGAGAGGGTCTATTCTGGACTGTGGATGTGAAACCTGGGACAGCTGCAGGAAGAGACACCTCCTCCTCCCTCCCCTCCAGAGAGAATGTCTCCTCCCTCCCCCCCAGAGAGGATACCTCCTCACCTCCCCCGAGAACACAGCCCTTCTCTTCCAGTCACATCTAGGCTGCCAGATCACTTAAAAAAAAAAAAACTAATGTTTTTTCTCTTTTCTTCTCTTTATTTCTCTCCTTCTCCTCTTCCATTGTGGTTTGTTTTGTTCCCACTCCTCTTCCTTCTCCTGCTCCTCCTCCTACTTCCACCTTTCCTACTCCTGCTCTTCCTTCTCCTCCTTCTCCCAGGTTCACCCTGCTCCAGAAGCTAAGTGCTAGGCATGGCAGGAAAAGCTATATCCAACACAAGCAGGCAAAACCTGGTGACCTTTGAACCCTCTGACATCACAGCTGATGAGCCAGACACACGAGCCAGAAGCAAGATGGCCGATGTGGTTGAGAGCCTGGACACCCGAGAACTGGACCTGGGAGAGGGGGAGGAGACTGACTTTGATGCTGCACACCATATAGGTGTGTGTGTATTCAATTCTGCCCTGGATGTCATATTTCTCTCTTTCTCTCTCTCTCTCTTTCTCTCTCTCTCTCTCTCTCTCTCTCTCTCTCTCTCTCTCTCTCTCTCTCTCTCTTTCTCTCTCTCTCTCTCTCTCTCTCTCTCTCTCTCTCTCTCTCTCTCTCTCTCTCTCTCTCTCTCTCTCTCTCACTGTCTTCCTTTTTATCTCACAGTTTTTGCCTCTCTCCCCCTCTTTCTTTCTCTCTCTCTGTGACCATGGTGACTGTGCAGGGGACTGTCGTATCCCCTTCTCTGCTGTGTATGAGACGGTGGGCTTTAAGGAGGCCAGCGCCCGGATCTACCTGCCCACCCTGCCCATCACAGCCAGGATCCTGGAGGTGGAGAGGTTCACCGCTAACCAGGACCGCTTTAACATCTCCCAAAACAGGAGCGTCAACAAGGTACACACACATCCACGCACGCAAAACACACAAAGCTCAAATCCTGAACACAGCTGGAGGATGTCTGTGTGTGTGTGTGTGTGCAGTCTCTCCCTGCAGTGTTCCGGATAGAGCTCAGACATGGAGAGTTCTCCTGGGTGGTGAAGAGGAAGGAGAAGCACTTCCTGGAGCTGCACAGAGAGCTGCTCCGCTACAAGACCTTGATGAGGATCCCTCTGCCCTCACGCAGGTACACACACACACACACACACACCCTCTGCCCTCACGCAGGTACACACACACACACACACACCCTCTGCCCTCACGCAGGTACACACACACACACACCCTCTGCCCTCACGCAGGTACACACACACACCCTCTGCCCTTACGCAGGTACACACACACACACACACCCTCTGCCCTCACGCAGGTACACACACACAACCTCTGCCCTCACGCAGGTACACACACACACACACACACACCCTCTGCCCTCACGCAGGTACACACACACACACACACCCTCTGCCCTCACGCAGGTACACACACACAACCTCTGCCCTCACGCAGGTACACACACACACACACACACACACACCCTCTGCCCTCACGCAGGTACACACACACACACACACCCTCTGCCCTCACGCAGGTACACACACACAACCTCTGCCCTCACGCAGGTACACACACACACACACACACACACACCCTCTGCCCTCACGCAGGTACACACACACAAATGCATACACACACACACACACACACACACACTCACACACACTCATACATACAGATACACACGCAGACACTCACACGCAACAATGCACACACATCATGTACGTCTTTTCCCTCTATCTCACTCTTTCTGTGACCTCCATCCCTCCATCCTGACACAGTCACACAGTGAGGAGGAAGAGTGTGAGGAAGAGCGAGGTGAGGCAGATGCCCTCTCTGCCCCGGGGTAACGGAGATGAGCTGGCACAGGATGAGCAGGTCTCCAGCAGGAGGGTACGTGTCTGAGAGTGTGTGTGTGTGAGTGTGTGTGTGTGAGTGTCTGTGTGTCTGAGAGTGTGTGTGAGTGTGTGTGTTTGTGTGTGTGTGTGTTGCGGTGACTATGAGCTCTGTGGGCAGAGAAATGTCATCACAACCTTGTGTAACATTGTCTTCCTTCTGTTCTGACCATTGTTGCTTCTGATGTGATGATCTCACGACAAGGAGACCACTGTTACACCGGATACGATTAACTAGTGATGTAGAGAATGACAGGAGAAAAACAGTAACATCTGTTACTATGTGTCTCTACAGAGACAATTGGAGGACTACCTTAACAAGTTGCTGAGAATGGCCATGTACAGGAAATACCATCACACTGTGAGTACTGTAGTCCACAGTACAGATAATAACAGTATGAGTATTGTGGTTCACAGTACAGGTAATAACAGTATGAGTATTGTGGTTCACAGTACAGGTAATAACAGTATGAGTATTGTGGTTCACAGTACA
Source organism: Thaleichthys pacificus (assembly GCA_023658055.1). NCBI lineage: Eukaryota > Metazoa > Chordata > Actinopteri > Osmeriformes > Osmeridae > Thaleichthys > Thaleichthys pacificus. Next base: position 16,810,934 of record CM042866.1, on the reverse strand, counting down.
GGTAATAACAGTATGAGTATTGTGGTTCACAGTACTGGTAATAACAGTATGAGTATTGTGGTTCACAGTACAGGTGATAACAGTATGAGTATTGTGGTTCACAGTACAGGTAATAACAGTATGAGTATTGTGGTTCACAGTACAGGTAATAACAGTATGAGTATTGTGGTTCACAGTACTGGTACTAATACTTTGTGTTCTAGCTCAGAGAGGTCATGATGACAGCTGTGTTCTCTGTGCTTCAGATGGAGTTCATAGACATCAGCCAAATGTCCTTCATCCACGACCTTGGTCCTAAAGGCCTGTAAGGAACATCTCCTCCATATCTACAAATCCCATCCAGCCCTTTACTGCTGGTTTTGCTTATCTGAAACAAGATGAATATGTCAGCTTCTGACTGAAGTGGTTTTATTGTTTTACTCTGTGCTGCATGTCAAGTTACACAGAACATACTTCCTCACACAGCCTGTGTGTGACGTATGTATGGCCGTTTGTGTGCACGTGTGTGTGTGTGCATGTGTGTGTGTTCCAGGGAGGGGATGATTTACAAACGTTCTGGAGGACACCGCATCCCAGGCATGAACTGCTGCGGTCACAACGAAGTCTGTTACCGCTGGTCCAAACGGTTAGTCCCTTCCGTGTGTGTGTCCGTGTGTGTGTGTCCGTGTGTGTGTTTGTGTGTGTGTGTGTGTGTGTGTGTGTGGGGGGGGGGGGGGCACACACACGCACAGATAAACCTAAAAATGCCATGCCTCCATGTGTGTGTGTGTGTGTGTGTGTGTGTGCAGCTGGCTGGTGGTGAAGGACTCCTTCCTGCTCTACATGAAGCCAGACACCGGGGCCATCTCCTTCGTCCTGCTGGTGGACAAGGAGTTCCGAATCAAGATGGACTCCAAAGACACAGAGACCAAACACGGCGTGCGCATAGACTGCCTCTCTAGGTGTGTACATGCAGTTCTGTGTATCAATGTTTTAGCGTGTGCTTGTTTGTGTGTGTGTGTGTGTTTGTTGGGGGGGGGGTATGTACATGCATGTCAGACCTTTGCTTTCGAAGAGATGGAGAGTTGACCTTGGGATGTGTGTGTGTGATGTGTGTGTGTTGTGTGTGTGTGCAGGACCCTGGTGCTGAAGTGCAGCAGCTACAGACATGCGCGCTGGTGGGGCCAGGCCATAGAGGACTTTGTGAGGAGACATGGGAAGGCCTTCCTCACCGATCATCGCTTCGGCTCGTTCGCCCAGCAAGAGGAGAACATCCCAGCAAAGTGGTAACCACGGAGACAGGGGAGGCTTGCATACTGTAAACCACGGGGTGCGTGTGGGAGTTGGCATGACTCCTCTCCTTTTGTGCTCCTGTGTGTGCATGTGTAACCGTGTGTGTGTGTGTGTGTGTATATCTGTGTGTGTGTGTGCATATATCTGTGTGTGTGTGTGTAGGTACGTGAATGGGAAGACTTATATGGAGGACGTGGCAGATGCTCTCGAGGAGGCGAAAGAAGAAATCTTCATCACAGACTGGTGGTGAGTCTGTGTGTGCGTGCGTGTGTATATATGTGTGTTGGGATATGTGTGTGTGTGGGGATAATGTGTGTCCGTGTTGGGATATGTGTGTGTGGGGATAATGTGTGTGTGTATGTGGGGATATTTGGTATCTGGCGGTGTTTGCATTTGTGTGAGTGTGTGGTTTTGGCTGCTGACCTAAGACATTTCCCCATTGGGTGTCTCTGCAGTTGGCAGTGAAAGATGTAAAATGTTGAAACTCATTGCTTGTTTCAGCTAGAGCTGTGAATAAGCCAGGCTACTATTCACACATGGCCGTACATGTGTTCGTGAGCAGTGTGTGTTTGTGTGTGTAGAAGTGTGTGTTGGTCGTGTGTGTGGATATTTGCTTGGGTGTGGTTGTGTGTCTTGGTGTGTGTGGGTGTGATTGGGTGTGCTCATGTTTGTGAATATGTGTGTGTGATTGTGTAACAGGTATGCTGTGTTTATGGGATCCATCTGGTTCATGTTAGTGTTTCAGCTGGATGCCCTCTGGTGGGACTGTAACAGGCTCAGGGTTGCTAGTTTGAAACTGTTCCAGGGGCAGATTCAGCAGAAGTCTAATGTGATGTAACTCTTGCTACTGGTTACTTCTCTACAACACTGGTGTGTGACAACATGTAGCTTCCTGTTATGTCATCTTCAATTTAGTTTCTGTGTGTGTAGGGAGGGAGGAGGGGAAAAGTAACCTTTTACTAGTTGAGTGTTTTTCTGCATTTCTGTATCTGACTGTGTGTGTGTGTTTATGTTTGTTTATCTGACTGTGTGTGTGTGTGTGTCTATGTTTGTTTATCTGACTGTGTGTGTGTGCATATGTTTGTTTGTGGGTTTATGTGTGTGTCTTACACGCCAGGCTGAGTCCTGAGATCTTTCTGAAGAGGCCTGTCGTCGAGGGCAACCGCTGGAGGTTGGACTGCACCCTGAAACGTAAAGCAGTGAGTACCCCCAACCTGCAGGAGGTGCTGTCCATCACAGACTCTCTGCTGCTAGTTACAGCCTCTTCAGGTTCTGTTCAGGAAGTATTTATTTCGGAAAGGAAATCAAAGAGTTAAAATCATTAAAAGACAATATAGTTGTTTCAGAAGTGTCTATATCCATATACAGTCAACTCCGGAATTGTTGGCAGTCCTGGTAAAGGTGATTAAAAAGTGTTCCAAAATTCAGCTGAATTCTTTTAATTGAAGTAAATGTATTCTGAGAAAGAAAATCAAGAAAGTATTTGACAAAACAAAAAATACAATGAAAAACACGTCCCACAATTATTGGCACTCTTATAGATGTTTCATGAACAAAATGTAAATTAAGCATTTTTCCATTTCTATCCTTTTAACAGAGCTGCCAACTCTCACGGTTTCGCCGTGTGACACACGCATTTCAACCATTTCTCACGCTCTCACGCCACACATTGTATATCTCACGCTGAAAAGGCAACGCCAAACAAGTAGCCAAGCTAACGTTGTAAACAGTAACGGACGAGGCGCAGGTTAACGGAGTGATCAGTGTCCATCACTTACTGTTTCATAGGGGTATGAATTTGAGTGACACAGGCAATATTCCCTTACGCATAGGGACATTTCCCTCAAATCAGGGCAAAGTGTGTTGAGCTTCATAAGTCAGTCATCTGACTCCTCTTTTAGGGCCATCCTTAAAATGTTAAAAGCAACTGGAACTGTTTTAAACTCATCTGAAAGAGGACCTAAGTCTATTTTGCCCTCATTCTCAGTGAAGAGGATGGTTTTCATTTTCCAAGATACATAGGTGATATCATATGCCCACATTCAGGGAACCTTGTTCGGACATGTGACATCATGAACTCCATGAAATAGCAGGAATGATTAAATGTGAATCTGGCTGCCAGGACACTACAACTGGGTTGTTGTTGGATCCTTCAGCAGGACAAGGATCCTAAACATACGTCCAAATCAATCCAGGAATGGTACAAGACATGTAGCGTCTGCCATGGCCATCTCAGTCCAATGACCGAAACCCCACCTGTGGGCTGAGCTGAAGAGGAGAGAGCGCCTAGGAGGAATGCTCTCAGATTCCTTGTTCTGTATTCTGTTACTTATTAGATGTTACAGAAGAAGACTCAGGGACGTTTCATTGGTAAAAGGAGGTTGTACTAGTTGTTATTCCTCAGAATAAATGTACTTCAGTTAATGGTCGCATAGTTTTTTTCTCAAATTTCTGTAAAATGTTCAGTGGGACCAAGTTAAATTACCAAAAGGTGCATTTTTTACAACCCTTTTTACTCATCTTTACCACAGGTGCCAATGATTCCAGAGTTGACTGTATATATAGTATCTACACTATATAAAACATGAAATCAACGATTCATTCAAAAAACCTTCAAAGAACCTGAACAGGAGGATTAAAAACCAACATGATTTTGACACATCTGATAGACTGTCTTGTGTGTGTGTCTCCCCAGCAACAAGGCGTGCGAGTGTTTGTGATGCTGTACAAGGAGGTGGAGCTAGCACTGGGCATCAACAGTGAATACAGCAAGAGGACTCTGATGCACCTGCACCCCAACATCAAGGTATGTCCCTCACCTCCACACCCCCCACTGGAGGTACACTACAGGGGAAGCCAACTCTTACTAGCTGTGCATGTGTGTGTTTCTGTGTGCATCTGTGTGTGTGCGCCTGTGTGTGTGTGTCCTGCAGGTGATGCGCCACCCAGACCACGTCTCGTCCTCTGTCTACCTTTGGGCGCATCACGAGAAGATCATTGTCATCGACCAATCAGTGGCCTTCGTGGGCGGGATTGACCTGGCGTATGGTCGCTGGGATGACAGAGAACACCGCCTGACAGACGTGGGGAGCGTGACGCGCTCCGTTGCTATGGAGCAGGTCAGATACACACACACGTACACACACAACACACACCCGTGGGCTCACAACACCCACATACACATACACACAACACCCTTTAACCTGTTTTCTGTGCCTCCTACCTAAGGCTGCCAACGCAAACACTCCAGCCAGTAGGGGGGTGTCCTCGAATGACTGTGTTACCCATAGCAACGGGAGAGGTGGGGCGCCATCGATAGAGAAAGTGGAGCTGCCAAAGCTGAAGGGAATTGGTCGAACCAGGAAGACTCGTTTCAGCCTGTACAGGCACCTGCACAAACACACCCTCCATCACTCTGATAGTATCAGCAGCATCGACAGTACAGGTCAGCCCCAATGACCCCCCCCCCTTCCCCCCCCCCCTCCACTGAGACAACACACCACTACACCACAACAACACACCACTACAACGACACACCACTACAACAACACACCACTACACTACAACGACACACCACTACACTATGACAATACACCACTACACTACAACGACACACCACTACACTACAACGACACACCACTACACTACAACGACACACCACTACACTACAACGACACACCACTACACTACAACGACACACCACTACACTACAACAACACACTACTACACTACAACGACACACCACTACACTACAACAACACACCACTACACTACAACAACACACCCCTACACTATGACAATACATACACTACGAAAATACACCACTACACTACAACACTGTGCCAACACACCGCTACACTATGATAACACATCACACACCATGGCACGACAACACACCTCTACACCACAACACTATTATCCATTGCAGTTTGAGGCCCAGTTCGGAGCCAGGCTCGAAAGAGTGTGTTGTCATAGTGTTGTAGCACCACTACAACAACACACTACTACCCTGCCACACCACACCATACTATGACACCACAACACTACAACGACGACACACAATTCTACAACAACACTACGCATGTCTAAGTCCTCATATCTCCTGTACTGTAGGTAGATAGTCTAAGTCCTTATATATCTTGCGTACTGAAGGTAGATAATCTAAGTCCTTATATATCTTCTGTACTGTAGGTAGAGAGTCTAAGTCCTCATATCTTCTGTACTGTAGGTAGATATTCCAAAGTCCTTATATATATTCTGTACTGTAGGTAGATATTCCAAAGTCCTTATATATATTCTGTACTGTAGGTAGATATTCCAAAGTCCTTATATATATTCTGTACTGTAGGTAGATATTCCAAAGTCCTTATATATATTCTGTACTGTAGGTAGTGGTTCTGTGAAGAGCATCAGCTTGCAGACTGGGGTGGGAGAACTCCTGGGCAACACTCGTTTCTGGCACGGCAAGGACTACTCCAACCTTATCTACAAGGACTGGATTCAGCTGGAAAAACCCTTCGATGGTAAGGCGCACACATACACACACACACAAGACTGGCTCCATCGGTCAATATGGTCATTAATTGGAGAGAGAGAAGGAGGGTGGTTGAGATAATGAGAAGGGGGAGAGATGGAGACACATACACACAGGGGCTGTGTGTTATTGGCTGTGGTAAATGGTTTCCATTTAAGTTTTTTTCCAGACATTACCAGAGGAAAATAAAAGCATCACTTCCTGCTAAAAATTGGAACCCTAAAAGGAACCCCAACCCTAATGGCACTTAGCATTTTTTAAATTTTCTTCTCTTACTCTTTTCTCCCTCTCTTCTCTCCCTCCTTCTCTCCCTTGTTTCCTTTTCCTCTCCCTCCTCCCTCACTCATATCCTCTCTCCCTCCTCTCCTCCCAACCCCTCCCTCATTTATCCTCTCCCTCCCCTTTTCTCCTCCTTCCTCCCTCATTTATTCTCTGTCTCTCCCTCCCACCTCACTCTCTCTGCTCTCTATTCTACCTCATTCACCCTTTATGTAACCTCCCTTCATTTCCCTCCTCTCCCTCCCTTTTTCCCCTCCTCTCTCCCTTTTCCCTCCAGACTTCATAGACAGGTACACCACTCCCAGAATGCCCTGGCATGACATTGCCTCAGTGGTTCATGGGAAAGCAGCCAGAGACGTGGCCCGACACTTCATCCAGCGCTGGAACTTTACCAAAGTAACACACAACAACACACACACATCTGAATAAGGTCATGAATACACCTTGATCTGTGGGGAAAATGGGAACTGCCCATTTCTCTCATGTAATTGTACATTTTATGTTCCTCTTCCGCTTTCTCTCTCTCCCTTTCTCTCTCTCTCCTCCCCCCTTTCCTTCCTTCCTTCCTTCCTTCCTTCCCCTCACTCTTCCAGATAATGAAGCCCAAGTACCGGTCTCTTTACTATCCCTTCCTACTCCCCAAGTCTCACACCAGTGCAAACCAGCTGCACTACCAGGTCACTGACTGTGTCAATACCAAAGTGCAGGTGAGAACATACATACATACATACACACACACATTTACAAATAATACGGTAGTAATAGGTACACAAACTTGCAAATGTATAGGACACACATACACACACACTCTCCCTGATTGTGCTTTCTCCTCTCAGGTCCTGAGGTCGGCAGCAGACTGGTCAGCAGGTATAAAGCACCATGAAGACTCCATCCACAATGCCTACATCCAGACCATCGCCAGGAGCAAGCACTACATCTACATAGAGGTACACATACATGACATAGAACTACATGTGCATGACATAGAACTACATGTGCATGACATAGAACTACATGTGCATGACATAAAACTGCATAGAGGCGCATCTACGTGACATTTCATTGCACAGCGCTACAGACATGACACTATATCTACATAGAGGTACATACACATGACACTAAATCTACGTAGAGGAACATAATACATGACATAGCACTACATAGAGGTACACGTATATGATATAGTATTAAATAGATGTACAGTACACAATGCAGAGGCTAAGAACTGTATACAGTTACTTGTAGGAACATGTACATGTACATGACACCTACACATGCATGACATAACATCAAATAGGGAGTCAGATGGCTGAGTGGTGAGGGAGTCGGGCTAGTAATCTGAAGGTTGCCAGTTCGATTCCCAGCCGTGCCAAATGACGTTGTGTCCTTGGGCAAGGCACTTCACCCTACTTGCTTCGGGGGAATGTCCCTGTACTTACTGTAAGTCGCTCTGGATAAGAGCGTCTGCTAAATGACTAAATGTAAATGTAAATGTAAATAGACTTGACATATGTGTATCAGAATGCAACATAGGCTGACATAAAGCTTAGATATACCTGACTGGAAGTCCACCCCATCTCTGTGCCTCAGAACCAGTTCTTCATTAGCTGTGCAGACAACAAGATGGTGTACAACCGAATCGGAGACGCCATCATCGAGAGGATCATCCGAGCACACAAGTACGTCTGTCCCAAGACAGGGATGATGAGGGGGATCAGTGTGTGTGTTTGTGCAGACTATAACTATGTGTGTGTGTGTGTGTGCCTGTGTGTGTGTGCCTGTGTGTGTGTGCGTGTGTGTATGTGTGTGTGTGTAGGGAGGGGAAAAAGTTCCGTGTGTACGTGGTGACCCCCCTGCTGCCTGGCTTCGAGGGTGACATCACCACCGGAGGGGGGAACGCCATTCAGGCCGTCATGCATTTCAACTACAGGTACAGAGACATTACACCTGACCAGACCGGATCAAACCAGACTGGACTGGATTGGACCAGACCACCAGTCCAGGCTAGACCTGACCTGTTCAGACCAGACAAAACCAATGAGCCCTTGTCAGACCTGGCCAGACAAAAGAACAGACCATAACATCGTACAAACTCTGCTCTCTACAGAACCATGATCAGAGGGGAATTCTCTATCATCTCCCAGTTGAAGAAGGAGAGTAAGTGAAACACACACACACACACACAAAACACATAGAAATGCTCAAATAACCACACACGTACAATACACACACCCTCTGATTCTGACTCGGCCCCACTTCCAGTGGACGACCATTGGATGAACTACATCTCCTTTGCTGGTATGAGGACCCATGCAGAGCTGGAGGGAAGCCTGATCACGGAGCTCATCTACATCCACAGCAAGTTGCTCATCGCCGACGACAACACCGTCATCATCGGTACGCATGCGCAGGGTGGGGTGGTGTGTGTATGTGTAGGTGCATAGGGTGGGGATGGCGTGCGTGTGCATTTGTGCATGTGTGATTATGTGTGTTGTCCTATCCTGACCCAGAATGTAAGGCTGAATCCCAATACTCCCCCTTACCCCTTCCCCTTACCCCTAGCCCTTAGTTTACCCCTAGCCCTTAGTTTACCCCTAGCCCTTAGTTTACCCCTAGCCCTTGGCCCTCGAAACTGAGGGGTAAGGGCTACATATCCCTAAGAAATGGGACGGTTACGGGTATGTCATCTAGCACGTATCGATATCTCCAAAGCAAGTAGTGTTATGCACTGATATCAAACGAAATTCGCTGCTAATGGAGTTTACTGAAAACTGGAGACATGCTAGTCAGAGAAATGCGGGACTGTTGTGCAAATCAGCACTGTAACATTAGCGTAGCAAACTAGCGATTTTTAGAAACGTTTCAATTAGGAAAGGGGTAGTATTGGGATTCAGCCTTAGACTGGCTGCTCAAACACAGCTCCATAGCTCCTCCTACTGGTGAACGGTTGTACTGCAGTTCCAGATAATTTCCTGCAGGAGGCAGTGCCTTCGTGTGACTGTCAGACACGACTGATGGAAGAGACGTGACCTTTAGTCATGCTTTTCATTTCTATCATCTGTTCCATGTGCCCCAATCTATCTGTCTGGGTTAGACCATCAAAGAACATCCATCCTTTCTAGGAAGATAGATCTGGTGTCTGTGTGTGTGTGTGCGCGTGTGTGTGTATTGGTGAGGAGAGATGCTTGATATAAAACATAAAAGAGACCTTACTGCAGAACATTCCTTTGAAGAAAGCACACACTGGCAAGTTTGAAACCTTTCAGTGTATGTGTGTGTTTGTTTGCGTCTGTGCGTGTACATCATGTGTGTGCGTACATCACACACACACATCGTGCGTATGTGTGTGTGTGCTTTAGGTTCTGCCAACATCAATGACCGGAGCATGCTGGGGAAACGTGACAGCGAGGTGGCAGTGATTGTGGAGGACTCTGAAATGGTTCCCTCCGTTATGGATGGTGAGGTGTACCAGGCCGGACGATACGCACTGCAGCTGCGCCTTGAGTGCTTCAGGTGTGTGTGTGTGTATTGTTTGGGAAAGTCACAGCAATTGCTCTACTCTGGACATGCTCTACACAACTGTTTAAAATCTGTGTGTGTTTATATGAGTGTGTATGTTTATGTGTGTGTGTTTATATGTGTGTGCGATCTCATGGCAGGAATATCCTGGGTGGACACACTGACTCCAGTATAGACGTGTCAGACCCCATTAGTGAACGTTTCTACAAGGATGTGTGGATGACCACAGCTGGACGCAACGCCACAATCTATGAGAAGGTGTGTAAGATGACACCATGATGACGATACAAACACATTCTACAAAACACAACATCCAAAGGTGTACGGTAGCACTCGCTAACTTTGAGAAAAAGAACAGTGCCCAGAAACGTTAGCATGTTTTGTTTGATGACCAAAATAAACTGGTGAAACTGAGTGCTGCCATACACCTGGGGATGCTGTTTTTTGAAACGTGTTTGGGTTTATCACCACAGTGGCGTGTACATGTGTGTGTGTTTGTGTGAATGTGTGTTTGTTTACGAGTGGGCGTACGTTCACGCGTGTGTCCATTTGTGTGTGTGTTCTGCGGCTGTGTGCAGGTGTTCCGCTGTCTTCCCACCTCCCTGGTGCGTAACATGGCGGAGCTAGAGCAGTACCAGTCCAAGCCCGGTCTGGCCCAGTCCGATCCGGCCAGGGCCCAGGAGGAGCTGCGCAGGATTCGGGGGTTCCTGGTCCAGTTCCCTCTGGATTTCCTGTCCGAGGAGAACCTCATGCCCTCGGTTGGAACCAAGGAGTCCATGGTCCCCACGGAGCTCTGGACTTAAGAGCTATAGAACCAGGGACAGGGCCACAACCAGTACTAGCAACACATGTGGAACTAGAACCAGGAACTGGTACTATAAAACCAGCACTAGGACTGAAACTACATCCAGGATCATGACCAGTACAGTAACCAAAACCTGCGTTCTCTATCTGGACCTGTCCTGTAGGACTAGACATGGTCTAAATGTTTCTGGCATTAGGAGGACTTAAACCGATCTCTGGACCTATAAACTGGAGCTGGAGAGAAGGGAGTGAGAGCCATTGTTGGGTTATCTCCGGAGCTGGGCCTGTCAGTGTGTGTGATCACGTCTGTTTTCTGCTCACTAGGCCTGTTATGTATGCTTTCTGTTGTAGAGTCTGTTGCCTCTCACACTACATGCACAGCACGTAATGACACACACAATCACCTACATACTTCCTGTAAGAGGCTGTATTTGCTGTTAAGATCTTAAGATCTTCAGAAATTGCATTCATTTTTTAAACAAGAATGTGAAATGTAAATATTCTTGTGTCTTCAATGTGCCAACGCGTTTTCTTGAAGCTAACTTTTAACTGGGGTTTTTTCCTAAAAGATAATATTGTATTACCTGTACCGGCTGTGTTTAGTGAGCTCCCACTGTGTAGCTATAACTAACTATCTTACTAACATGGCTGATATGACGCATGAGTCAATCACAGGTCTGAGAACAGTTCATAGAATCACAGGGAGGAAGATGAATGGTGTTTCACAGGTGTTTCACTCTCCGGTTAACAGAGGATTGGGAGTGGACAGTTGCTGTTCAAATGCTGCCTGTCTGTATAAAAGAAGATGACGCCAGTGCCTTCTGAAGATGAACGGAGAGAAAGAAGGCATGACAGAAAGAGACAATGTGTGAAAAAAGAATGAGAGGAAGACTGAGCTGAGACAGAAAGGGTAAGGTGATCTTTCTGTGGAGGATTTTCCTGAACAACGGGTCACTCTAGTGTCATTCCTCCTTCAAGCCACCAGAGGAAGCTATCTGACATGTCATGTACAATACCTCAACAAACTCAGTAGTAGAGGCAGGATAGCTTCCTAAACTACAGTTGTGCCTGGTCTTTAGTATATGTTTCCTACAGCATCTCTGTCTCTGTTAGCCAAGCGGATATGGTTTGATCCACCTCACATATCTGTTGAATAGATGGTTTGACACGTGTTCTCTCTGGGTTTTGTTAAGATATAAAGTTACAGTTTTTCACAATTGATAAAACACATTTCTTGAAACTGTCACCCATTTTCTCAAAACACAAAACATTTTCAAACAAAATTTCCAAAACCTCTGACTCTTCTGGCGAAATCAAACCCTTGCCCCTAAACCTTTTAACCTGTGCTCAAAATCAAACAACGCTTTCAGATCATTAACACAGCAAATCAATATATAAACACTATGGAGCAATCATTAGACACAACACAAAAACAATAGAGAACTCAGCATCCAGGGCATGTAGCTACATGTAAAGAAAAATGTGTTTATGTATACACCGTAACTGCATTCAGCAATAAAGAAAATATTACAGTAACCATCACAACTTACAGTAGTAATGTCAACAAAGAACAAACTAAAAACGTGGGAAAGATCCTTTGGTGTGCCGGATGTAGTTTGTTTTACAGATGACAACTGTGTTGTAGTTGTGTTTACTGTTTGCTGCCTGTGTTTACCATTTTGCAGTACAAGTGCATCACAGTGCAAAATGTTTTTTGTGAATGAGAATATGTTTAGAGTTTTGCCAACATTTGACAAATGGGTTTGAGCCACTGAACATTTGATTCAAAGAATGGGGTTTAGTGTTTTAGCAATTGTGAAAAACTGTGCCGGTGTTTTCCCCAATGAAGCAGTGAAACAACCACAGACTTGCTGACGCTGCCACTTCCCACCAACACATCGGCCTGTACACGCCGTTTCTCTGTATTCGTCTTGTCTTTTTTGCACAGTTCCTTTCTGCATTCAACTGTGTTTATATCTGTTTGTACCGCACACTGAATAAACATGGGAGTGTTATGGTATATATTTGTTTGCATGTCAGTGTGTGTGTGTGTGTGTGTGTGTGTGCGCAAGAGTTTCACATAACTCGGTAAAAAAACTAATCACTCATGCAGTTTGATTTGGAGGAAATTGACTCTGAGGCTGAAATGGACTCTGAGGCTGATCTAACTCGTTCTCCAGCTTCTTCCTCTTGGTTGGCAGGTGAGGAGATACACAGCTAGACAGTTACCTGTCATTAAGGAGATGGTGAGATCCACACCTACAATACACACACATGCTGCATGAGGCCGTTGGTGTTTCCTGGCATGTCTGGTCCATACTGAAGCTGTATTACTGGTTTCAGATTCATTCAAGATAGGTTCACATGTGCCTATGCACACTTTTCTTAAAGGGGTCATTGACTGATTTTATAGGGTATTTCAGTTCGACACTTAATAATTGAGTGTCGAACTTCACAGGGATCTTCTCATAGACAAACATCAGCCATGCCCGTCGAGTGTTTGGTTCCTCGGGAAGACTATGAAAAGTGTCAGCATTCCCTATACAGCCTGGAACACTACATTTACTGCATCATGTTCTCTTCAAAACTAGTGCGGTGCCTGTGATGCAGCCGATGATTACAGTAAGATGTTGTTTAGTTGATTTGGTGACATTCCTGAAATTATTGTCAATTATACCAGAGCCCGTCTATGGAGAGCCTGTCCACTCCCTATTACAGTTTTTCACAATTGCTAAAACACATTTCTTGAAACATTTTCTCAAAACTGTAAACACAAAACCTCATCTTCAAGCACTATTTACAAAACCTCTGAATCCTCTTGCAAAATCAAACATTCGCCTCAAAACAGATTTACCTGTGCTCAAAATCAAACACTGCTCTCAAATCATAAACAAAGTGATCAAAATGATATACACTATCAAGTAGTCAATAAACAATACACAAAAAAATTGAAAACACATTGTTCAAAACATATAGTTCTCAGGGAGAAGTACATTTTACATAATCTCAAAACAAATTTCATATTTATCCGTCATTGTCTTTTGATGAACGAAAACATGTTCTATCATAGTAGCTCAAAATTGATCAGAATTTACTACTCTGCTTTGCTCTTTGCAATTTTTCTTGTTCTTTCTCCTCCTCGTACCCCTATACAGTACTGTACCCTGCATCTCACTACTCACAACTCACTCTTGTTCTTTGTTGATATGAACCTGCAACCAGTCAAAATCTATTGAGCAGTCAGTACTGTTACTGTAACAAATGGAAAGTACAATGTTCAGGGCCATACGATTTGTTCATTGTACAGTATACAGCAATGCAGTATATACAATGCACTGTAGGCTACTACAGTATACAATACTACTGTAAAAGGGACAACAATCTAAGGAGTAAACATGTGATCAATGTGCTTCTTCTTGTCTTTGGGCTGGGACAGGCCAGAGCACTTCGTCAACATCACAAGCAATATTTTCCCACCTTCAACAACCTGTTAGCTCTCTGAACTGGCTTATATTGGTTGTGTCACATCATTTGAAACAAGTGAAATCAATTTTGAGTGGTTTTGTTTAGTCAATGACATGTTTTCTCTATTTGTATTTGATTGTTGCCATTTGTGTTTACCAGTATGGATGACATGTGCATTAGAGTGCAGAATGTGTTAATGTGTTTTGAGTTTTGCTGAAAAGTCTAAGTGAGATCTGCAAAAGGTGTATTTCCATGCAAAATGGTTTAAGGTATTGACAACAGACTGCACTATTAGCTACATGAGTTTAGGCAACTGAGAACTTTGTTCAGCCAATGGGTTTTAGTGTTTTAGCAATTGAGAAAAACTGTAATCATAAGGTGTTGGTTCGATTTTCGGCCGTGCCAATTGACATTGTGTCCTTGGGCAAGGCACTTCACCCTACTTGCCTCGGGGAGAATGTCCCTGTACTTACTGTAAGTCGCTCTGGATAAGAGCGTCTGCTAAATGACTAAATGTCTCAATGTAAGTAACAATTCAGGCATAGCCGGACAGTAAGCCTATGTTGAATTTGCATTTGGGAACCTAAGCCACTGAAAATGAGTCAGACTTAATAATAATAAAATAAGCATGTAATATATGGTAAACTCACATAATGGAACAGGGTTGTTGTTTTGTGGTAATCAAGGAGCCATATCAAGTAAGGGCCAACCTTTACAGAGGAATCTCTTTGTCTGTGAAAGTGAATCACAAACACACCCATCGCGGTCATGTAAACACTTGGCATCCTGCAGCTACCTGTATGAGGACAGTGAGTGACAGACCTGTCTGTATCTTCTTTCAAAATTAAAGGTTCAGTGTTCTTGAGAACAACGTCCTCATTTTCCTTTTAGTTTTCATGTTCAGTTCCTTTGTTGTCTCCTCCCAGTCTAAAAAAGACTCTGAAAGAAAGCTCCACTTTGAAGGACTATGTTAATAAATAAATAAATACACAGAAAAAGACATTGTTACAGACTGTAGGAGTCTACCTAATGCTGCTACTACTCTGTTGTATTGTACACAACACTATTGATAGACTATGGAGAGATATCCATGGACAGGCCACGTCTGAGTCTAGGTGTACAGTAGCACTGTAGCCTGCTGAGATCACTGGAGACGGTGTTTGAACACTAGATTAGGATGTATCAGTCGCTGGGAACTGGGTCTCTGCATCAGTCTGACCTACTGGAGAGAGAGAAGGGGGAGGGTGGAGGAAGATGGGTGGAGAGGAAAAGAAGGAGAGAGAGACACACCCTCATTATTACATGCAAATATACATACATTTAGCCACTCCAACAGTCAAACCACCCCTACAAGACACCACACCCTCTCAAACTCACCAACCTGCCTCGTTAGAACAAAATATGCCTGCTCTACTCTAAGGCTCTCAGAGACCAGACTCATTAACATTTGTACTGGGGTCAGTGAGACCAATCCCTCTCACCTGGTTCCTGCTTGATAGCCAAATGGCCAGCTAAGCATTCCCATACTGAAAATTCAACAAAACACATTCAGCCCTGTTCGTGTAGGTGGACGTGGGACCTATCATAAACATTCTCACTGAAATTGTCCACCCCAGTTGAATGTTTATCCCTGGCAACAACATGAACACAGCATTTACGCATTCACATTCCACAAACAGATGCCTAACAGTTTCCGTCTTCCCACAAAACCCTTCCCCAACCCTGGGTGGAGAACTATCAAATATCCCCCACCCCTGGGTGGAGTCGGGACAGGTAGCTGTATTTACTGCACTGCCTTCCCAAGAAAGCCCTGCCACTGGTGACATGCCAATTCCTGCCACACCCTGAAGTCCCTCACCTTGACACAGGTGCATGTGTTCCTCCAGGGCTTCCCTTTTAATGGGAACTGTCTAGCTGTGTATCTCCTCACCTGCCAACCGAGAGGAAGAAGCTGGAGAACGAGTTAGATCAGCCTCAGAGTCTATTTCCTCAAAATCAAACTGCATAAGTGATAGTGTTTTTACCGAGTTATGTGAAACTCTTGCGCACACACCCACCCACCCACCCACACACCCCCCCCACACCCCCCCCCCCCCCACACACACACACACCCCCACACACACCCCCCCAAACACACCCCCCCCACACACACACACACACACACCCCCACACACACACACACCCCCCCCACACACACACACACACACACCGTCAGCAAGTCTGTGGTTGTTTCACTGCTTCATTGGAGAAAACACCGGCACTTTACAATTTTTCACAATTGCTAAAACACTAAACCCCATTTGTCAAATCAGACACTCTTTTGGCAAAACACATTCTCATTCACAAAAAACATTTTGCACTGTGATGCACTTGTACTGCAAAATGGTAAACACAGGCAGCAAACAGTAAACACAACTACAACACAGTTGTCATCTGTAAAACAAACTACATCCGGCACACCAAAGGGTCTTTCCCACGTTTTTTGTTTGTTCTTTGTTGACATTACTACTGTAAGTTGTGATGGTTACTCTAATATTTTCTTTATTGCTGAATGCAGTTACGGTGTATACTGTAGCAAGCCAGGGGCCTCGAAGGGCCGACACACAATAAAACAGGACACGTGGGGTTAACTTAAATCGGACTTTACTAAAGGGTTGTAGGGTAAGGGTAATGGGACAAACTGTAACTCAGGGGTCCTCCCGTCCGGGGTTCTTCAGAGAGCGTGGTTCTGGGGGGCAAAGCAAGGGGGAGAGGTTAGTCGGGTAGTTCCTCCCGCGTTGTCTCCCTGGTTCTCTCTCCCCTCTGCGGCCTTGAGCTGGCTCCCTTTGAGCCCTCGCCTGATTGCCTGACGGGCTCCAGGTGTGACCATTATCATGTGCCCAGTGGCTGCAGCACCTCGACAGGCAGGTAAACTCCTTCAATCACCTCCCCCAATTTAAGACGGACCCGCCTTCGGGGCCGGACTGGCAGGTCTGACTCCCCTGGTTTGCTACAATACATACAGTTTTTCTCAATTGCTAAAACACTAAAACCCATTGGCTGAACAAAGTTCTCAGTTGCCTAAACTCATGTAGCTAATACTGTTGTCAATACCTTACAGTTTTTTACGATTGGATAAACACTAAAATCAAAAGTATTACACAATTATCAAAACCTTCAGTCAAGGAGCAAAACAACGGCTCAGATTTGCACCACTATAAGCACGTGTCAACATCACACTTTTTGCGAAACAATACACACAAGTGATTTGCAAAACACTAAACACACTTGTATGCATTAGACACAGAAGTATATCAAGATGTCACTTCCTTGCAATTCCAAAGCACTGACAGTCAAATTACCATACCTATGTGGCAATTGGTTAAATACAGCCATCAGGTGCGCAAACACATGATTGCTTAATTGTAGACACACCAATCAGGTTTAAGCACTATAAAAATGCAATAGGTGAGTTCACCTATCTTCAACCAAAATGGAACGAATCAGAGGGAGAGGAGTGAGGGTGAGAGGGGGAATCCACGGAGGAGGAGGAGGAGGAGGAGGAGGAGCAGAAGGAGCAGAAGGAGGAAGAGGCAGAGGCCGTGCCAGAGGTAGAGGTAGAGGCCGAGGTGGAGGTTGAGGAAGACCTGAAGCAGGAGAGGCTCAAAGAAGAGGACCAAATTTGTCTGATGAAATTCACGCCACACTTGTTGACCATGTAGTAAACCATGGGTTGACGCTGAGGGAGGCTGGACTACGAGTTCAGCCAAATCTTAGCAGATTCACAGTGGCATCTGTCATTAGGACCTTTCGACGAGAAAACAGTTACAAAATAATCTGTTTACAGCTGCTTATTGTATGTACCATATCAGCACTTTTGATACCCCTTCCTGTGACATTTTACAGTAGGTTACATGTATTTTGTTCTACATAGGATTGATGGTCGAGCACGACAAGGAGGAAGGGCGCCCATATTCAACCAAGAGCAAGAAAGAGAGATCGTTAACATGGTTCTTGCCAATAATGCAATAAGGCTCAGAGAAATCCAAGCCAACATTATTGGCGACCATGCCATTTTCCATGATGTCAATCAGGTCTCTCTTTTTACACTGGCACGCATCCTGACCGAAAATCAGGTTATGATGAAACAGATTTATCGAGTGCCTTTTGAGCGTAACTCAGAGAGGGTCAAATGGCTGCGGCATGAGTATGTGGAGGTATGTATTGTTCACTTTAGCATTCTAATGTTGCATACCTTTTTACATGTAAATGTACTGTATACTAAATATATGCTGAACTACACAATCTTGTCTTTCACTGTATATCAGAGAGTTTTACAGATGGATGCTGAGGCAATCCCTCAGGAATTTATATATATAGATGAGGCAGGGTTCAACCTCACAAAAGTTAGAAGGAGAGGCAGAAATATCATTGGCCAGAGGGCTATCATCAATGTCCCAGGGCAACGTGGGGGTAACATCACCCTTTGTGCTGCCATCACCCAAAATGGGGTCCTCCTCCGTCATGCCAATATGGGCCCTTATAACACAGCTCACATCCTCACATTTTTGGACCGATTGCAAAACATCATCATTGCAGTAAACCACATGCACCAGATGCAATACATTGTCGTCTGGGACAATGTGTCATTCCACCGCTCTGCTCTGGTCCAGAACTGGTTTCAACACCATCCACAGTTCACAATCCTTTACCTTCCACCATACTCTCCGTTTCTTAACCCAATCGAAGAGTTTTTCTCATCATGGCGGTGGAAGGTGTACGATCTCCGGCCCCAGGCTCAGGTACCCTTCATTCAGGCCATGGAGGAGGCCTGTGACCAAATTGACGCTGCGGCAGTACAAGGATGGATTCGACATTCCAGACGGTTCTTCCCACGTTGCCTTGCCAATGAGGATATTGCCTGTGATGTCGATGAAATTCTCTGGCCAGATCCAGCTAGGCGGAGAGATGATCAACCAATATTTCAACTAGCCTACCTGGCTAAATAAAGGTGAAATAAATAAATAAAATATGATGCATAGCATTTTCTGTACTGTATTTTAGTATTTTTTTGGTACTGGATACAATGTTATGTTTGTCCGATAGCTTACACAGTATGCAGTTATGAAAACTGAGACATGTTTTGTTGTGATTCTCCATGTTGACAAATTTGGGTATATGGAGACAAATAAATAATATTTTCATCAGTCTGCAGCATCGGTCTTAGTCTTGAATTTAGTGGTGAATTTATTGTATATTTGCACTCTCTCTGTGTACTCCACTTACACTACTCTAATCAGTGATAAGTACAATTGCTAAAAGTGTTTTAGGTTTGCAACAGCAGTGTGTAACTGGTACAAACAGAATTAAGTCATATGCAACGTGTGTGTTTCATATGGTAACAAAATATGGTTTTGTTAAATTAGTGTATAGTTTTTACAAGCGTGTTTCATTTTGCAAAGGATCTGAGGTGTTTTGCTCATTGGGTGTGTGGTTGTGCTAATTGTGTGAGGTGTTTTGAAAAACAAAACGAGCAAAATCGTTACAGAAAAACTGTAAACCATTTTGCATGGAAAAACACCTTTTGCAGATCTCACTTAGACTTTTCAGAAAAACTCAAAACACATTCTCATTCTCAAAACATATTCTGCACTCTAATGCACATGTCATCCATACTGGTAAACACAAATGACAACAATCAAATACAAATAGAGAAAACATGTAATTGACTAAACAAAACCACTCAAAATTGATTTCACTTGTTTCAAATGATGTGACACAACCAATATAAGCCAGTTCAGAGAGCTAACAGGTTGTTGAAGGTGGGAAAATATTGCTTGTGATGTTGACGAAGTGCTCTGGCCTGTCCCAGCCCAAAGACAAGAAGAAGCACATTGATCACATGTTTACTCCTTTGATTTTTGTCCCTTTTACAGTAGTATTGTATACTGTAGTAGCCTACAGTGCATTGTATATACTGCATTGCTGTATACTGTACAATGAACAAATCGTATGGCCCTGAACATTGTACTTTCCATTTGTTACAGTAACCGTACTGACTGCTCAATAGATTTAGACTGGTTGCAGGTTCATATCAACAAAGAAGAAGAGTGAGTTGTGAGTAGTGAGATGCAGGGTACAGTACTGTATAGGGGTATGAGGAGGAGAAAGAACAAGAAAAATTGCAAAGAGCAAAGCAGAGTAGTACTTTCTGATCAATTTTGAGCTACTATGATAGAACATGTTTTCGTTCATCAAAAGACAATGACGGATAAATATGAAATTTGTTTTGAGATTACGTAAAAATGTACTTCTCCTTGAGAACTATATGTTTTGAACAATGTGTTTTCAATTTTTTTGTGTATTGTTTACTGACTGCTTGATAGTGTATATCATTTTGATCACTTTGTTTATGATTTGAGAGCAGTGTTTAATTTTGAGCACAGGTAAATCTGTTTTGAGGCGAAAGTTTGATTTTGAGGACAGGTAAAACAGTTTTGAGGCGAAAGTTTCATTTTGCAAGAGGATTCAGAGGTTTTGTAAATAGTGCTTGAAGATGAGGTTTTGTGTTTACAGTTTTGAGAAAATGGGTGACTGTTTCAAGAATGTGTTTTAGCAATTGTGAAAAACTGTATCTTCTTAAGTTTCCGTAAACTCAACTTCAAAGTCAACAGGGGGTCCCCGGTAGCTCAACGAATAAATGTGTCGTGTAGGATGAGGCCATATCACACCAGCCTGTGTTTATCTATTTACAGGGGGAGTGCACATGAATAGGCATGACTGTAATGGGCCAGAATAGGCCAAATGGCTATTTTTCATCTGTAGCTGTAATGTTTTAAAAAGTAAAACGTTAAAAAGTCACCCTAAAAAAACAATGCATCTTATATTAATAAAATAACACAAAAAACAACAACAGTCATGTTGTGAAATGTACAGATAAACCGATGTCCACAGTACTAGCTTTCCAATTATTCCTCTTCAATACTCTTTCGTCAATCTGCATCCATCTGTCTGGCCTGCTCCTCCGTGCCTCTATGCCTCTACTCTGTGTAGATCTGAGCCCGCACCAGCCAGGTACAGGATTGGTGCCTTCAGCCAGTGGTAGCCAGACCAGAAGAAATCTAACACCATCCTCTGGAGATCTCCCAAGAGGCCTGTGATGCAACAGATGTAAGCACAGCCAGTCGGTGACACAAAGTATCCTCTGCCAGGTGGTTCACTGTCAGTACCCTGCCCCTGTAACACACCTGGGTTGGGAGCCACTTCCACATTGAAAGCTTCAGATAGAGTCACTATGTCCCAGTTTTTTTTTCCTCACTCCTCCCAGCCTAGGTAAACCTTGAGCCCTACCCACCCCCACTGGAGGCTCTCTGGCAGCTGTGGAGGAACACAATCCTTCCATGTCCCACTTAACACCGGCCTTCTCTCCTGCCCCAGTATACCTGAGCGGATGATGCCCCCTCATCATATACCATCAAGCTCTCCTCCAGTGACCTCACTTCCTGATCTCCACCGACAAACACTGTGAGGTCGTCAGGGGCGAAGTGATGCTAGTATGTAGGCCTACCCCTGGTGGCGCTACCCCCTGCGCACTCGGCAGAGGGTCAGAGGCTTGGGTGTACAGTTGGCCTGACAAAGGGCAGCCCTGGTAAATCCCCTGACCTACCTGTATTTGCCTGTTCAGCCCCCCTCCCACCTTTAAAATTAAGATCCATATATGTTCATGGTATGCACCTTCCTGCCACAGTCAATTCTGTGTTTGTGTTAACTTACATGGCAATAAACAATCAATTCTGATTCTGATTCTGAAAGGGAAAGACACACTGTTGGCAGTCGTACAGTTTGAGGACCGGACAGGACATGGCTGGCATCTCTAACCCCTCACACATGCTCCTGTGACTGGTAGTCCTTACACACACTCATAATCACACACACTTAGGCATGCTGTGCGTAGCACACTCTTACATTATGAAAGACACTGCTGTTTTTGGGACAAGAGCACTTTGTTTCTCTCAACGGTTTCTCATCTCTTTAGTCTTTGCTCCAACTGTGCTGTTAGCCATGCTGTGTGTGAGTATGTATGTGTGTGTGTAAATGTGACGACTTGTCTTTACAGATTAATTCACAGCCGGAGCAGATGTCACAAGAACAGGTTTTTATATATGTAGCATATGCCATGTTTCACCCTGCTTCCAAACACACAATGCCCCATCTCTCTCTTGCTTTCTCTTTCTCCCTCTTTTATTTCGTTTTTTTCTCTTAATTACTTTCTCCCTCTTATTAATGTTGTCTTTTTCTCTCCCCACCACTGTTTCTTTCTTTGAAATGTTCAAATGGTATATGATTGTATCAGAAAACACTGATCGCATACATACACACATACAGAAACACAAGCACAGACAAAAAAAAACACATTGTAGCAACCCCTGGAGTCCAGCCCAGAGGACGTCCTGGCCAGAACCACAGAGAGCACATAAACAAACCCGCACACAGACACACGCACACACACAGACACACACACACAGACACACACACACACACACAAGCAGTCCCATGTGTAATATGCAGGTTACATTAACAATGGGAATTGCCTCCCCTGTTAGTGAGGTCTTGGATAGGCAAGGATGAGATCAGAGAGGAATTTCCATGATGTATCAGTGTGCCTCCAGGATAACCCATTCTTATGTATTGCTGGGTCTTCCTTGGAACACCGTCCTCTTCCTCAGTACATTTCCCCTTCCTCAACACACCATCCTCCCTTTCCTCGGAAAACCTGTGACAGGACTGAGCTTTCCTTTGAAATCTAAATCTTTTGTCTCTGAAGCCCTGAAGAACAAGTTTAGGCATTACATGTCCTTGCAGCTATCAATCATATGCTGGGCCGTAATCATATGCTAGGTACTTGTTTTTTTAGGAAGAAGTAAATGTCAATAGTTAATCTTAAAGGATGTTGACAAGCTTTCAAGGATGGGGAATTTACAGGGTTGCGTGATGTAGCCTAACTCATGTCCTGACATGTCCTCCTGAGAGATAAGATAACCATTGATCCAAAGTAATAATCTATGTTTGCAAAATAGCATAACATAAATAGAGTAACCAAACTAAATACAAACTTATTAAAAAAGTGAGCATATTCAGAGCTGACTTACTTTCTTCCACATTTCTACAACATTTCTGAACAGTTGATTGTGTTACGGCAGAGTACACAAAACCTCACAGTCTGACGAACAAGAAACTGGTCAGGTTGTGTCGTCTTGCTGCCCCTTTGCCCCCCCTTCTTTACAGCGCTTCTCACGACGAGATTAATCGTGCTATAAGGAGGTCTCTAGCGGCATGGCTCACCTGCAAGCCTGTTCCTTCTGCTCTGATGCGAATCTCTCCCCCGTAGAGCTTAGGTGTCATGTCAGACGCGTTCACCAAAATGAGGGTCGACAAACGTCGTTACCACTTCATGTGTGCACATAAAATCTCGCTTTCTTAGTACGCTCTCTGATGTCCATGCGTCTATTCCCCACCCACGGATCCTACTTCCAACAGCTCGGATGGTCAGCGGTGCTTGAGAACATACAACAATTCTCTTGAGCCAATCACCGGCGACCACCAACAAATTGACACGCAGCTCCAATGGCTGACTTAATAAGACACTGGCGCATGTAGGCCACGTCTACACCCAAGAGCACAGTGCCCGCGCTGATGTTGGTCAGAAGAGACAGATATCTTGCGCTACTGATTGCTGTAGGACATTATACGATAGCTAGTCTGTCTACTGTGCACGGATAAGAGTTATGGTGCCTGTCGCGCCAGTGTACTTCATCGTGGTCTATTGTTGGTGACCGAATTCTACGCACGAAGTTATAGCAACAACACTAAATTCATTGGCGGCTTTACTAACCCACCACAAACATCTAAACATTTAGTTCAACAAAAGTCATTTAAATGCACAATGGTTGAGCCAGTTGTCATAATTGTAGGCTTAATTCACCATACAGCGCTTGTACATTTGCTATGTGCAGGTAGTTTTGACATCAGTAGGCCTAAGCACATTATTAGAAGCGAATTCGCTTTTACAACCGATATTAAGCTGCTTTCAAAGGAGCGGGCTAGCTAGCCTAACAGAACGACAATATAAAGTGGATATAGCCGAATGCCTTTGTTAATCACATTAGTTCAATCGCGGTAGGCAGGCTACTGCACTCCGTTGGATTTTAATAAGGACACCGGCAAAATATTACCTTCTTTGCATAGTTCCCGGTTCTCTAGATACCTATTCGAAGGAAACTTGCTGCAGACCAGAGGACCAATCAGAGTGAAGGAGCTGGGACGCGAAGAGAGCAAGCCAAACTGGCGGCGAATAATTATTTCATAATTTTTCAAAAATTGTCGCGGCCGCTCATTGTTGGCTATTATAGCCAACAACAAAAAAAGCTCGTAATAGATCGAAAATCGTTTTCTGTCAAAATTGAGATTTTTGATGTGTTGTAGCTATAGTTAACACCCTAAACTTCATTGTAATGTACAAAAACGTATATGATTAATTTGAAAAACAGTTAATTTCAACGGTTTTTGGACATATTAGCTATCAATATTTTCAATGTCAAATCGAATTATGAAACGGAGTGGAATCTTTGAATGGAGTTTTCTCCCTGATCACTTTTTGACACAGGTCAACTGTAAAAGGATGTAACTTCAGTTGTGATGAAGATATCGGAGTAATTTAAACATATTTGTATTCAGGAGAGTTTGTAGTTTCCAAATATGTATAATACCCAGAAAGTCAAATTTTCACCATGTGACGGGTTTCCCCAGGCCGCCACACATCTGATGTCGAAATGCATATCCAAAAAACGTCAATCGCGGCACTGCACTCCGTTGGATTATAAAGAGGACACCTGCACGATATGAATTTTGCAGAGAGCACGGTTCTTTCTGTGATCGTGGGAAACTAAACCCATTCTAATTTGCACACACGCGCGCGCGCACGCACGCACACATATTCCTGGAATTTCTGTTCTCACAGGTATACTGTATATGTGACATGATCTCTGTCTTCCAGTCGGCTAGTATGATTAAATCAGATTGTAAAGCCTATTCATTGAAGGCTATCTGTCATCATCTCCTACCATAGGCCTAGACGCCTTGCCTTAGATATTTTTCTTCGGAAGCCACTTAAACGATGCCAGCCTCCGCCCTCTCGTTTCTGGAGGCCGGTGCGTTCTGTCAGAGGCGGGGTTTGGAGGTTTGGGGTGGAGAGTGCTCCAGTTTATCCCTCCCTCTCGATATGTCTGACAGCGCTCCACAGATCAGCAGCAATCCGCTGGACTCTCGCCGCCGTACCGGGGCTTCAGACACTGCGTTTCAACGTTTTGCTTTGCCGACATGGATTCGGGAGCAGTGATGTGCTCGTCCCGTTGCAACGCGCCGGCGTTCGTGCACCTGTAACTGGAACAGGCAGGTCAGCGGACGACCGTACATTGCTGCTTTTATTGAGCTCGGTCTGCGTGAGTCGCATCGTCAAGAAAAGGAGAGAGGGACGCAGGCTCCGCTGCACTCAAGGAGACGAGTGTGAAGGCCGTTCTCAGGGTCGGTCGGTCGATTTCGGTGCTGAGTTTGGCTGCTTTTCAACATGGCGAGCGACTCTCCTGCTCGGAGCCTGGACGAGATAGACCTCTCCACTCTGAGGGTATGGGATGTGATTTACATTGTAGTGAATAGCCCCGGCCCATGTCGCTGTAACCGTTTTTTTGTGTAGCAGTGTGTATGTATTTGGATTTCTCTGTATGTCCTGGGTGCGGGTTATGCATTAGTGTGCTTGGGCGCGTGTGTGCGATTTAGTCCACCTGACAGCTCCATGAATAGTGAGTCGGGCTGCCGAGAAGAAACGGATGTGTCCGAGACAGGCTGCTACAATGTGTCAAATTATAGACCGAGCCCCCCACCACCACCCCCACCACCATCCCCAGCATTTTCAGTAGCCTAGCAAGAGTTTAAAATGTCTGAGTTTCCCACGGTAGCGGAGTAATACGGTGAAACATGCGCGGATTGCGGTGTAAATCTCCTGACCTGGTTTGTGTTCTCAGCTGTTTATCGGCAGGCTTTTATGCTGCCTTGATTCAGTCAGCCACGGAATGTAACCTATTTAACCACAGCACTGAATCTCGACTCAGGCTGTGTGTGTGTTATTTACCAAGTGTTAGTTTCCTGACACAGACTCACAGATCGTATGCTGGCCCATGGTGTCTGAGGCAATTTGAGTCGGGATAATCGGTAACGGAGCGTTCTGTGCAGTTTGTGTGTGTGTGCGCGCGCGCGCGTGTTGTTGGTGGGGTTGTTGTGGACGTTCGTGTTGTCAGTTCTAGATACATCCTACAGACAGTCGTCTGCTAGACAGTGAACGCACTCGGAGACTACCTGTAGTCAGCGCTGCTAACATCTCCTGCTGCTACTGCACCCGCCCGTTCTTTTGTTCGCCTGTGCGCACTGCACACAGAAACACACACACACACACACACACACACACACACACACACACACACACACACACACATACACACACACACACACACACACACAGTAACAAACACTTATACACAAGCAAACACACATCCACACACATCAATTAAGGCATACACATACACGCACGCAGAACAAGACACAAACGCACTATTAATACATCGGTACCAATCTATTCACTTCACTGGGCACTGTGTGTGTGTTTGTTTTTGTCTGTTTTAGCAGCTGTAGGCTTTGCAGGGACATTTATTTGTTACTCTACCAGAGAGAGAGAGAAAGAGAGAGAGAGAGACTGAGACCGAGACATACCGGGTGTCTGTTTCTATCTCTGTCTGTGTCACTATATGCCTGTCTGCAATATTTTTGTATGTAGCAGGGTTTGTGTTCTATGTGTCTGTAATTCACACATTGTGTTGTGGTAGCCTATGTCCCTGGAGTTTGTGTTGTGCTAGTGTCTGTGTGTCTTTAGTACAGGCTCCATGCTGTACTGTGTGTGTAGTACTAGTAGGTCTGTGTGTATGTAAGCACACAGCCCATGTTGTGCTAATGTACTAGTGTGTGTGTGTGTGTACTACAAGTCTGTGTTGTCCTAGTGCACTATTGTATGTGTCTGTGTGTGTGTACCAGGCTAGTGCACTGTAGTGTTCTGGTAGTTTGTCTACAGTGACAGTACATCGGGACCAGTCCTGCAGTTGAGAGCTGAGATGAGTCTTTGTCTCCCCTCACTAATCCTCTGACTGGCTGACTGGCTGGGTCTGGTCCCAGCATCCACTCTGGTGGGGTGAAAGAGGGAGTGAGAGAGAGAGATGAAGGATGGAGGGAGATTGATGGAGAAAGAGAACCCTCACATATCCTAGTTCAGACCCTTGGTCAAACGTTCATATCTTAGTTAGTAGTGTTTATTTAACACCAGGAGTGTCCCCAACTCATGAGAGTGGACCTATATAAACATTCCACGAGGAAAATTAACACGGGTGTCATTTCTCCGTAAGTCAGATCTTAGTTATCTTCAGAAGAACTGCTTTTGGTCCTGCCTTCAGAGGAGATGAGACGAGAAGACAAGGACATGAGGCTAGGAGACGAGGAGGTGAGGCTAGGACACAAGGAGGCACAGCTGGGCATATCAAGATGCAGCGTGTGTCTCCTGTCTCAATGGCCACCTGAGAGGGTCACAAGGCCTGGTGTCTGGGTCACAGGAGGAACAAGGACGTCCTCTCTCTGGGAGCTCCACACAGGACTTCTGTGACACACGAACACCTGAGAAACCTGTGTGTGTGGGGGGGGGGGGGTACTGGGGGTTCCATTTCAGTGAGGTTTCTACAGAAGTTTGTTTGTTTGGGAGCAAGCGGTTAGCTAAGACAAGAATTTACACATGTAGCAACATGTTGATGATGCGCTGCTTGAGTTGGTATCGCTTCCTCCACCCTCACCTTCCTTCAGTCCTTCCTCCATCCTTCTTTCCCATCTGTCTATCTATCTCTTTCTCTCAATCTCTCCAGCCTTGCTATGTAGCCTGTTACCATCCTAAAGGGATTAATAATGCCATTCTCTCTCTCTTTCTCTCTCTCTCTCTCTCTCTCTCTCTATCTTTCTCCCTCTCTTTATTTCTCTCTCTGTCTTTTTCTTTGTCTTTCTGATTTCTCATCTCACGTAGGGAAATAGGAAATGAATGACGGATATTAGTGATGACACACACACACAGACGTACAGACAGGCACACAGACAGGCACATGCACGCTGGTCTAACCAGGCAGACAGGAAGTAGGTCAAGGGGGTTGGGCTTGCCCTAGTGGTGGCCCCTTCTACTCTGCTTGAAAGACAATTACATTCTGACCACACACTCACACTCACACTCCCTCAACACAGACTCAACTGAGAAATGGGAAGTGGAGTGAACAGAAGTGGGCTAAAGTGCTCATAGTCTGCACAGCTCTCTCTCTCTCTCTCTCTCTCTCTCTCTCTCTCTCTCTCTCTCTCTCTCTCTCTCTCTCTCTCTCTCTCTCTCTCTCTCTCTGTCTCTGTCTCTGTCTCTCCTTCTCTGTCTCTCTCTCTGCGCTCCTGTCTGTCTGCTGTCGTTCCTGGTTCAGCTTCATTCTAGTGCCCCTGTAGATCTGTACAGTCGTGTGGATGCACCAAAGCCAGACATAGAGATGGATGTCACAAGCGTTAGGACATGCGCGCACACACACACACACACACAAAATTCTGTATGGGTCGAGGCAGTCAGCTGACAAGAGCAACAGATGGTAAACCAGCAGGACAGCACTGGCCTCAAATACGCACACACACACACACACATGTATACAGACACACAGATATTCACTGATGGTAGGAACAGCAGGGGTTTCAGACCTGTCAGTGACAACAGTACCCTGTGCTCTACATCAAACATACACACACACGCTACACACCTGTGCGTACACACACACACACACAGTAGACACTCATGGCAGTGCCTCAGGTGGGACAGGAGGGGAGGAGAGGACAGGGAAAAGGTCATAGACAGGAAGGATAGAGGGAGATAGTTTGATGGATGTAAACAAAGCTCCCAGCTTTGTTACAGTATAGCTTATGATGAGAGGGAGGGAGGAGAGAGAGGGGGAGGGAGGGAGGGAGGGAGAGAAGGAGGGAGGGGAGAGATGGAGGGAGAGTCAGAGAGGATGGATTAAGGAAGGAGTTTGTCCAATGTACATGTTTACAAAGTATACTTTGTGTGTGTGTGTATACAGTATGGTATGTGTGTGTGGTTTACTAACGTAGTGAGCAGTGTGATCCAATAGAGCCGCAGCTGCATGACTTGTGTTATACTGTTACCGTGCTAATGGCAGTTGGCGGCTGTGTGTTTCCTGAAGGACATGTGTAGGACTAGCTGGAATTTTATCTCAGTAAGGAAATAGCAGTTAGACATGACAGTAGTTAAAGATGATAGTAGTTACACATTCCTGGAGTGACTGTAGTTTGATATTGACATTCTAACCTTCTCTGTGTTGTTGTTTCTGCACTGTGTCCGTGTGTGTCCGTGTGTGTCCGTGTGTGTGTCCGTGTGTGTGTCTGGGTGTGTGTGTGTCCGTGTGTGGTGTAGGACTGGAGGTAATGTCTAGCAGTGACAGCTATGTTGATGTTTCGTCTCTGCAGGATTACAGTGATCTTATGTTGACCTCCAACAGAGGGGTTCCCATTAATCCCCCTCTCACAACACAAATGTTGAGAGAGAGAGAGAGAGAGAGTGCATTTGTTTGCATGTTGAATTATTTCCTTAATCAAGGAAAGTAGTGAGAAACTTGTGTTCTTCTTACGTAGCTTAACTTGTTACTGGTGTG
This sequence comes from Thaleichthys pacificus, assembly GCA_023658055.1. NCBI lineage: Eukaryota > Metazoa > Chordata > Actinopteri > Osmeriformes > Osmeridae > Thaleichthys > Thaleichthys pacificus. The sequence goes on along the minus strand of CM042866.1, from coordinate 16,781,252 downwards.
TGTTCTTCAATTCTGCCTGGCTCCCCCCCCCCCCCCCCCCCCCCCCCCCCCTCCACACATGCGTGCACGCGCACACACACACACCCTTCAGACCTCCAGGATCCCTCGTCACCAGTGAGCAATTCGACTCATGTGACAGTCATGTGACACAGCAAAACTCTAACAAGCAACAAAAAACTTCAAATTCAAGTACGCACACACACACACACACACACACACACACACACACACACACACACACACACACACACACACACACACACACACACACACACACAGAGGCAGGCATGGTGCAGAACACTTTCTGTGGCTGGCCTATTAAATATGAATGATAATGGGGTATTTTTATCAGTGGGCCTGAGGACATGTATGAAGTGGAGCAGCAAACAGACAGCACTCTGCATGTACGCAGACACACTGAAGCCAGTGTGTGTGCGTGTGTGTGTGTGTGTGGGGGGGTATGGTCAGAGATATTAAAAGAGATCAAAGGGGTGTGTGGGGGTAGAGAAAGAGTCATAGGGAGAGAGAATCCTGGAATATGTGAGAGAAGGAGCCTGTGAAAAAGAGGGGGAAAAGTCAGAGAGAGAAAGAGAAGGAGACAGAGAGAGAAAATGAAAGGGAGGCTGAAGGAAGTGATGCTTATTGCTCTACCCGTATGTGCATGCTCAACTTCAGACATAGGTGAGAGACACACACACACACACACACATTCAGCACGATTAGACAGCCTCACACACTAACATTCTCATACACACTTAAACGGTGGTGTGTGTACGTGTCCTAAGAAGAGTATGTATGAGTGTGGGTGAGAATGAAACAGCTAGAGCATGTACTTGAAACACAGGGTTAGACAGCATGAGTATGTGTGTGTGCATGTGTGTGTGGAATGTTTCTCATTGCAGGAAATAAAATGTCTACTGAGAAAGGGAGAGAGGGAGGAAGAGGAGAGATGGAAAGAAAGAGAGGGCGGGGAAAAGAAATGGAGAGGGGGTGATGGGTGTAGTTGAAAAGCAATGTAATGGTGCTAGCTAGACTGAAAACCCATATGAGAAGAAATTGAGATGGAAAGAGAAATAAAGAGAGTAAAGGGAGAGGGAGAGAAATGGTAGGAAAACCGTAGATGTACTTCTAGAATGACAAACGGAGGGAAAGAGAGAAAGAATGAAAGAACTGCCATAGCATTACTGGGAGACGGTCAGGAATGAGAGAGTGTGAGGGAGAGACAATGAGAGAAAGAAAGAGTGCTGGAGAGACTGATCTACTGTGGTGACTGGAGATGAACAGAGGCTTGCAGAGCATGAGAGAGAGAGAGAGAGAGAGTGAATACCAGCTATTGTTGGAATGCCTTAGCAACACAGCCATGAGGGAGGGGGAAGGGGGCTGTAGTGTGTGTGTGTGTGCGTGAGTGTGAGTGTGTGTACTGTATGTCCTGTTTGTGTGGGATCACTGAGTTTAAGGTTAGTGTGTGTGTACTGTATGTGTGTTAGCTCTCAGCTAGCTGCTCCTTGCTGACAGCCAGGAGTGTCTTAAGTCCGAGTGTGCAGAACACAACTGTGGTCCATCTATGGTGGTCCTCAGTCATGTGGGTCCACCTCTGCCAGACCCACATTCTCTGCTGACTAACCCAGGGTGTGTTTGGGTAGGGGTAGAGGGGGGTAGGGGTGGGGAATGAGCCGACCACTGCCTTGCTAAAATCAATTTGTCTCTCTTTAGGACCCTGCGGGCATCTTTGAGCTGGTCGAACTGGTGGGCAATGGCACTTATGGACAGGTCTACAAGGTAAGATATAAACATTCACATTGGCCCACACTTCTTTCTTTCTGTCCCTGTCCCTGCAGATGACATGGCACTAGTGTGTGTGTGTGCCATTGTGATGGTTTGAGGTCAGCAGGACCCTATCCTATCTCAGAGGACCAGTCCAAACACACATCCTATCTCAGAGGACCAGTCCAAACACACATCCTATCTCAGAGGACCAGTCCAGACACACATCCTCTCCCTTCCTTTTCTCTCCCATTCCTCCCCTTCTTCCCGATCTTGTCATCCTCTTCTCCAGCACCAAGTCACCCTGAGTGACAGCCTGTCATGTTTTATTTACATGATCTCTGCTTTGGATTGAATTGTGTGAGTGTATCTAATGCAGCCGTGAGTGAAGGTCATATTGTGAGGGAAAGGAGAGACTGTTCTGTCTGCTGATTGGACCAGAGGAGAGGTCAGGCAAAGGTTGGACATACCTCTCTACACTCCTAGATACACACTCTGAGAGACAGAGAGAGAGACCGAGAGAGACAGACAGAGATAGAGAAAGTGTGAAAGTATATGTGTTTACGTGTGTGTATGTGTAACTCTCTCTGTCTCTCTCTCTCTCTCTCTCTCTCTCTCTCTCTCTCTCTCTCTCTCTCTCTCTCTCTCTCTCTCTCTCTCTTTGTCTCTCTTTGTCTCTCTTTGTCTCTCTTTGTCTCTATCTCTCTCTCTCTCTCTCTCTCTCTCTCTCTCTCTCTCTCTGTCTCTCTCTCTCTGTGTCTCTCTGTCTCTGTGCTCTCCAGAAAGAGGAGGAGAGTTATGTATGTACGGTTATTGCTGACAATGCGCTCTAACTGAAAGTCACGGCCCATTGGCTAGCTGACACTCAGCCTGTCTTCTGCTGTACACTACATGTCAGCTGTACAGCGCAGCTGACACACACACACACACACACACACACTCAGACCTCTTTAACAGACATCCCAGCCTGCAGAGACTCATTTCCGGGAGGTGGCTTCTCCCCCCCCCCCCCCCCAGGGAGGCAATCAGGATGCGTGATATGCACCTGTTTCGACCATAAATGACCATTGCACAGTCTCGCGCTCGCTTTAAATACAAAATCCCCGAATTCCGGGAGATTGTATAGCATTTGTGGGCATCCGGGAGCCGCTATAAATGCGGGAGACTTGGGATGTCTGCTTTAATCATCTACATTCCTGTACCTTCTGACTGCAGAGTTACCCATGTAAAGTACTGGTCTGTTGAACCCAAACTAGCCATTTCTTCTTTTCTCAAGAGTGAGATGGACTTTTCCTTCATTAATCAATTTAATTAACCCCCCCCCCCTCTCCCTCTCTCTGTGTGTGTGTGTGTGTGTGCGGGTGCAAAGGCTGGCAAGGGGAGATAAGGGGAGTTTTATCACTTCCACCTCCCTCTAGTTAAAAGATACAGATCTGCTAACAGCCCTCAAACATCCATCTGAGCCCAACAGGCTCATTAAGACATACTGTTTAAAACGTTGCTGTTGTTGTTTCAGAGAGTAGAGAAGCATAGAAGTAATTGCTTGCTCATTGTTCATCTAGGCTACTTTTATTTTTCTCTTTCTCTCCCTCCCTCTTCCTCTCTCTTTTAGCTGGCGTGCAGAGGCTCCTGGGCTGGGTGTAGCTAGTTAGCAGAGGGTGCTGGGCTGGGTGTAGCTGGTGTGCAGAGGGTCCTGGCCTGGGTGTATAGCTAGCATGCAGAGGGTCCTGGGCTTGGTGTAGCTAGCTAGCAGAGGGTCCTCCTGGGCTAGGTGTAGCTAGCTAGCAGAGGGTCCTCCTGGGCTAGGTGTAACTAGCTAGTACAGGCCAATGAGCTGCCCCAGAAGACTGTCTGTAAATATAGCCCCTTAGTTTCTCTGCCTCCACAAATAGTGCAACATGGGTAATGCTAAATAATTAAAGGCTTTCGCTTTTCAACTCTCCCCCCCTCTTCCCTGCTCCTTTTCTTTCTTTTGTCCACCCACTCTCTAACCACCCACCCCTCTTTCTTTCTTTCTTTCTTTCCCCTTTTCTCTGTCTTGCATATATGTTTTTTTCCAATGTGAATATGTCATAGTGCCAATGGGAATTGTAGTTGTTTGGATGCTGAGATTCTGAGGAAGTGGTGTTGAACAGGTACAGGTCTTCCTTGATGGACTGACCAGAGGACTGACTGGTCGTTAAAATAGATTTATTGTTCCTCCATAATCCCCAGGGATGAAGTCATTGATGTAAAAATATTGATACAAGGGCCAACAGTGAGGAAATGAAGGATTACAATTATACAACAGAAACGCGTTGCTACACACACACACACACACACACACACACACACACACACACACACACACACACACACACACACACACACACACACACACACACACACACACACACACCAGATGGCATACAGACTGGCAGCAATATTGTTATGGCACCATGTCGACTGACACCCTGGCCCTGGCAGTCGTCGCCTCACTTGTGTGCGGCCTACCTGTTTGTGTGTGTGTGTGTGACAGTAGGCATTAGAAGAGGAGAACATTTGTAATTCTCTGATGACAGAAGGCATCCTCTCCTCAGGCAAAGTGCTCCACACACTCATCAAATATTCAACACTGCTGCTTCTCTGTGGAGCTCCTCACACACGCTAGTCAGGAAGACAGTTTGTGCATGTCTGCGTGTGTGTGTGATGAATTGAACTGTGAAAAATAACATTTACATGAAAGAGGTCTCTCTCCATTGGCCCACCAGAGGTGTTGCCATGACCACGGATGAGTGATGTCATCGTGATCATGCTAGCGTACAGATCTGGGATCAGATAAGGCAGATCCAGATTAGGATTATCTCCTCTCCTTGGAAAGAATGCCTAATCTCATGAACCAATCATACCTTCATCCATCACAGACCCTCTACTGGACCCCCTGCAGTTTGCCTACAGAGCCAACAGGTCTGTGGACGATGCAGTTAACATGGCCCTCCACTTCACCCTACAGCACCTGGACTCCCCAGCATCCTATGCCAGGATCCTGTTTGTGGACTTCAGCTCTGCCTTCAATGCCATCATCCCCGCCCTGCTTCAGGACAAGCTCTCCCAGCTGAACGTGCCTGATTCCACCTGCAGGTGGATCACAGACTTCCTGTCTGACAGGAAGCAGTGCGTTAAGCTGGGAACACAAGTCTCTGACTCCCGGTCCACCAGCACCGGATCACCTCAGGGCTGCGTCCTTTCTCCTCTGCTCTTCTCCCTGTACACCAACAGCTGCACCTCCAGTCATCCGTCCGTCAAACTCCTGAAGTTTGCGGACGACACCACCCTTATTGGGCTCATCTCTGGTGGAGACGAGTCTGATTATAGGTGGGAAGCGGCCAACCTGGTGACCTGGTGCAGCCAGAACAACTTAGAGCTCAATGCTCTTAAGACAGTGGAGATGGTTGTGGACTTCAGGAAGAACACAGCCCCACTCACCCCCATCACCCTGTGTGACTCCCCAGTCAACACTGTGGAGTCCTTCCGCTTCCTGGGCACCATCCTCTCCCAGGACCTCAAGTGGGAACTGAACATCAGCTCCCTCATCAAGAAAGCACAACAGAGGATGTACTTCCTTCGGCAGCTGAAGAAGTTCAACCTGCCAAAGACAATGATGGTGCACTTCTACTCAGCCATCATTGAGTCCATCCTCACCTCCTCCATCACCGTCTGGTACGCTGCTGCCACTGCCAAGGACAAGAGCAGGCTGCAGCGTATCATCCGCACTGCTGAGAAGGTGATTGGCTGCAATCTACCTACCCTCGAGGACCTGCACTCCTCGAGGACCCTGAGGCGAGCGAGAAAGATTGTGGCCGACTCCTCCCACCCTGGACACTCCCTGTTCCAGCTACTCCCCTCCGGCAGAAGGCTGCGGTCCATCAAGACCAATACCTCACGCCACAATAACAGTTTCTTCCCTTCCGCTGTTGGCCTCTTCAACAAGGCCAAGGGACCACACTGACAATTGACTTCCTGCTAAAACACTGCTCTTGCACTGCATTGCAAAATTGTATCTTGTACATTTGTATTTTTTGTAATATTTGTATTTTTATATTGTAAATTTGGCAACTTATTTTTTTAGCTTTTATTGTATATCTTTATTTTTATTGTATATCTTATTTAATTATAATTCCACTTAGTACTGCTAGTTTATGTACCCTTAGTATAGATAGTCCACATATTTAAATTTTAGGTCCCTATATGTTTATTGTATGCACCTTCCTGCCAAAGCAAATTCCTTGTCTGTGCAAGCTTTCATGGCGAATAAATCCAATTCTGATTCTGATTCTGATTCTGATCTGACCTGAGTCATTGGGCCTGGAGTTAGGGCTTGGGCTTGGGCTGGGGCTGGGGCTTGGGCTGGGGCTGGGTAAATCTCTATGTCTAGTTTCTCAACCCTGGTCCTTGTTTTAGACGTTTCCCTCCTCCAACACACCTGATTCAGAAGAATGAGTCATTTTCAAGCTCTGTAGAAACCTGATAATATATCATATAATATCCTCGGAAAATGCCTAATCTCATGAACCAATCACACCTTCATCTGACCTGAGTCATTGGGCCTGGAGTCAGGGCCGGGGCTGGGGCTGGGGCTGGGGCCGGGCCCTGCTCCAACACTATGTTGGAGCAGGGAAACATCTGAAACATGCAGGGCAGGGGGGAACAGTGACCAGGGTTGAGAACCACTGGCCTAGGTTTAGGTCCAGATCTACTTCTATGTACAGTATGTCTAGTGTCCAGGTCTACTTCTATGTACAGTATGTCTAGGGTCCAGGTCTACTTCTATGTACAGTATGTCTAGTGTCCAGGTCTACTTCTATGTACAGTATGTCTAGTGTCCAGGTCTACTTCTATGTACAGTATGTCTAGTATCCAGATCTACTTCTATGTACAGTATGTCTAGTGTCCAGGTCTACTTCTATGTACAGTATGTCTAGTATCCAGATCTACTTCTATGTACAGTATGTCTAGTGTCCAGGTCTACTTCTATGTACAGTATGTCTAGTGTCCAGGTCTACTTCTATGTACAGTATGTCTAGTGTCCAGGTCTACTTCTATGTACAGTATGTCTAGGGTCCAGGTCTACTTCTATGTACAGTATGTAGTGTCCAGGTCTACTTCTATGTACAGTATGTCTAGGGTCCAGGTCTACTTCTATGTACAGTATGTAGTGTCCAGGTCTACTTCTATGTACAGTATGTCTAGGGTCCAGGTCTAAGTGTATACTGGAGCCTCAGTGTTGTTAGTACTGTGTGTGTTGTTGCCCTGGTTATGACCAGACTACCCTGCCTTACAGCTGTAATCAAGTTCACTCAGTGATGTCACTGTTTCAATCACAACCTATCTCTGCTTCATTTTCTATTTTTATCTCTGTATTCGTCTCTCTAGACACACGCAGACACAAACACACACACAGATGTAGACACACACAGAGACGCATACATCCACACGTTACCCACTCCAGAGCCATTGTGAATGAACCATGACTGAGGTGTACGTTTCCCGTTGCCGTGGAAACTGCAGCTGTGGTTGTTGTGTCAGGCCGACACACACACACACAAACACCTGGCAGTGTTCATTAACCTACTTCCTCTTTCTGTCAGTCCCCCCTGAGGCCACACGCCCCACTTACCCACAATGCACCCCTCTCACCCAAACAAGGGTCAATTAGCCATGCCTGATGTCAATAACAGATTATTCGCTTCACCATCTCTCTCCTGTTCCATCTCTCACCCTCCTCTTTCTCTGCCTTCCCCTCTCTCGCTCGCTCCCTATCTCTCTCTCACCTTCTCTTCCCCTCTCTTTCACACCCACTCTTTTCTCTAAATTAATCACAAACTGTCTCCTCGTTAGTAATCTTTTCCCTCTTCTCCCGGTTCTCTGGATCTGGGCTGTAAGTGGTGATCTACTGACCATTCTCACAGTCTTCAGAGCCTGATTTACTGATAGTCAATAATCTATACCACCCTCCTTTCTTCCAACCGCCCTCTGTCCTCCCTCTTACCTCCATCCTTTCCTCCTCTCCTGTCTGTCCCTCACTCGATCGAGGACACTTTCACATCCCCCTGTTCATCTCACAGTCTTCTCCTCCATCACCCTCTCTTCCTCTTCTCCCTCTCCCCTGTCTCCCTCCCTCATTTCATCCCTCTCCTCCACCCCTCTCCCTCATTTTCTCCCCTTCCTCCAGCACCCTTTCTCCCTCTCTCCTGCTCTCTCTGTAAATCACCTCTGTCGTTCGTCTGACCTCCACAGTTGCTGGAGCTTGACGGTGATGTGCTGAGCCTGCCACCTCAGCCCACACTGCTGCCTGTGTGTGTGTGTGTGTGTGTGTTTCAGAGTGTTTTCCCATGCTAAGTCATCCACTCATACTGGGTTATGGATCCTTGGGTTGTGGTACAGTAGGAGTGGTTCGAATGACTAAGTTTAGGACTGGGTAAAGGGGGGTTGGGTCGGGAGTGGTGGCGTGTGTGTAGCTGGGGAGGTCTTTCGGTTGGTTTGGGTGGGGTGGTTTTAGCTGGGGGTGGGAGTTGGTTGGTCTGGGTGGGGTAAGTATTTGGTTTCGGAAGGATGGTAGGCAGATGTGTTTGGGATTTAGAGAGCGATGTTGCAAGTGTGTGTGTATATGGTGGTGGTTGGGGGGGTGGGTGGCAGGGGGGGTGTATCAGGGGACAATTTGCCCCCCTGTGTGATCCCATTATACAGCAGTGGAGCAGCCAAGTCTTTTACACACACTGGTGTGTGTGTTCATCTCCTCACACTTAGCATGGGTGGGTTAGTACTCCTTACCAGGCCAGAGAGTGGTGATCTCTGGCTGTAACACACACATGCAAGCACACACAACACATGTACACACACGCAAACATGCACATACATACACGCACGAGAGCACACGCACACATACACATGTGCACACTCCCAGTATCATTGATTCTTGTTTGTGTGTGGTAATCACATTTCTTATCATTTGGCCTTTGTTGGTCCTTATAGTGAAGCCAGACAAAGGCTGGCCAGTAATAAGCCTGCAGGGAGATATGGATCATTCAGTTACAGAGGATTTACTCCCAAGACCTGGCTAGTCGTGGGAGTAAACACTACATCTTTGCTTTTGTGCTACTGGTAATTCCTAAGCCCTTTTAAACAGTTTATAAGTGTGTATTGTTTAGGTGAGTGTGTTTGAGAAAGTTATTGAGATGATGCTTTTAAGTGTGCCTGTTAATTAAACTGTTTGTGATCTCCATGTGAAGCGATAGGAAATGAAGACCAGGGATTGGCTGTGTGTCTGGTAGGATCTTGTTGTTGATTGGTCAGTGTCCTCATGGTTCATTTCTGCAAACCCTCAACAGCTAGTCCAGTACTCCACTATGGCATCTTGTGTGTGTGTGTGTGTGTGTGTGTCTGGGCGAGAGAGTATAGCCTGGGGCTGGCTTTATATTTCCTCAGTCGTGGGAGATTGGAATGGGGGCCTTTGTCACTTGTATTTACCGCCTCACTGACTCCACTGCAGTGTGTGCGTGTGTTTGTGCGGGGGTGTGTGTGTTTGTGTTTGCGCAGAGGGTAATAGGGTAATTTGGGATGGTTGTGGTGTAATGAGGTTTGCGTGCGTGTGTGTTCAACTGCCACTAGTATTCCCAGTGCTGTGTTTTTAGGAGTTTTTTCACCATCACATCTGGTTGTCTGAATGCTGCAACTGACTTGTGTTGCTACTGGAGGACTACAGGAGATGTGTGACTATGCTAGTGTGTTTGTATGTGTGTCCGCATGTGTGTGTCTGTGCGCGTGTGTCTCTGCGTGTGTGTGTGTCCAGGCCAGGGTAAGTGTGTGTGTGTGTATATTACCATGATGGTATGGATTAGGATTAGGGTGTGACCCATTTACTGGCCCCAAGGGGCTTCTGATGGCAGTTGGGAGTTGATGCTGGGTTGTTTGTGCGTGTGTGATTTTGTAGTGTTTGAGTGTGTGAGAGCCAGAGACCAAGCCTCAGAAAATTTTGGGTTCATCTTGAAGTGTTGGCACCAAACATAGTCTGCCCCCCCCCCCCCCACACACACACACCCAGTCACCCTCACCCCTTAACCCCCCACCCTCAAGTCCTCCAGCCCAGGCCCCTCAGAAACAGCAGTACAATAGTTCCTGTTTGTGTGTGTGTGTGTTGGCCACTGTACCCCTGCTGGTCAGGACTGTTGCTAGGCTACAACAGGAAGTGTCCTGCATAGTAAATGTGCTTGAGAGGAGCTATATAATCGACTTGGCAAGCCAAGACACACACACACACACACCATCCATAGTGCAGCAGTGAATAGTTTGTAGTTTGTGGGTATAGCAGTGCAGGTCTGCATTGTAGTTGTGCTTGACTGAAGCTGAGGGATAGTGATGAAGAGATGTTTGCTTCTGCGGCCTGGAGCACAGAGTAGCATAATAAGACCTGTGTGTGTGTGTGAAACATATTTTTCCTATTTTCCTCCACGTGAGTCAGACATTCAAAGATCCAAGAGATGAGTATCTCTCTCTCTCTCTCTCTCTCTCTCTCTCTCTCTCTCTCTCTCTCTCTCTCTCTCTCTCTCTCTCCCCTTCTCTCCTCCCCCCTCCTCAGGGTCTGACCCATCTCCACCAGCACAAGGTCATCTCTCACAGAGCTCTTATCTGCAACAGTCATTTGTTAGTTACTTGTCATCTCTTTACTATCAAGTCCTACTTCATACATGTGAGCTGGAGCCTGTTATTCCTAGTGTTGATGTTTCCAATAAAGGCTGCTCTGAGGTCAGTTTGGACCCTGCTGGTCAACAGACTAATAACAGCAGAATGAGACTGACCTGATCCTGGATCAGAGGAGTAGGAGCCTGCAGGAATGTTGTGGTGTCTAGTGAGGTCAAGCACCCAGGGCCCGTGAGGCACACACACACATACACCAACCATGGCCCATCTGAGAGGAATGATTGCACTAGCAGTTTACTCTTATCTCTCACACACACCTGGCTATGCTGCCTGTGTGTGTGTGTTTGTGTGTGTGCGTGCGTGCACATTTTTGTGTGTTATGTCTGTTCAAATGAGTGGGTTCACACACTCCATGTTTATTTGCTAGTGGGATCAAATGTGTGCATTAAGATTATGGTGTGAGATTAGTAAATCACCAGGCAGTGTTAGTATAACTGGGTCTGTAAGTGTCACAGCATTAACACAGCAACAGCCTAATCAGCTTCAGTCTCATACAGTTTTGTGGACTGTATGTGTGTTCCCCTAATATTAGCTGTAGCATTAGCTGTTAGCATTAGCTGTTAGCATTAGCTCCAGAGCTCCCTGTGAACTTCGCTTCTGGTTGGTGCTGCAAGGCACCTAGTTGGATCTAGGTCAGAGAGGCAGCCCTTACTGTCAGCCTGCTAGCCAATAAGCCAGCCAGCCATTAAGCCAGTCAGTAAGCCAGCCAGCCAACCAGCCAGCCCTTAAGCCAGTTGATCAACCAGCCAGTCAACTCACCAGTGAGGGAAAGGATGAATAGTTTGAACAAAGATCCTGGTGCTGAATGAGTGGAATTAAGAGTGAGAGGAGGAATTAGGGGGGGGGGGGAGGGGAAGAGGAGAGAGGGTTAGTGAGACAGAACTTCTTCATTCACACTTTACTCCTGAATGTGAAATAAAACAAGACAGACACCTAAGCATGAAGAGGCTTATGTTGTTGAGTACTAAATCTATATTTATGTTTTAAGTATTAGCTGATCTGGGTGTGTGTGCCACATGCTGTGTGCGTGTGTGTGTGAGTATGTATAAAGGTCCGTTTCAGGTCCAGAACTGGCAGTGTTCTGCGGCCAAATCAATTGTTGGTCTGTAACAAAGAGACCCTGTGTTTCTGGAATTAGGGCAGACTGATCCTGAAGGAAATCTCCACAAGAAATGTGTGTGTGTGTGCCTGCATTAGTGTGTGTGTATGTGTCTGAATGTGGTTTGTGCAGTCAATGTGATAGTCAGCAGTTGTAAAGATCAGTTTCTGTTGTGGTCTACAGATCATGTGACAGGAAGCAGGGTCATCGTGGTGTTTCTTGTTATGTGTGTGTGTCTGTGTCCCGTCATCAGTTTTTTGTGCCATTCTCTTTGCCACACATGTCTCTCAGCACACTGGGACACACTGCCCCAATCCACATACACATACACTTTTCCTGTACATAATTAACTCATGAAATGCAATCCACTGATTGGCTAAGGCCCTCAATGGAATGTGTAGATATGAACCCTCAGGATATTCCATCTGGTTATCAAATCAGCCCATTTGATGAGGAAGCAACATCAAAACTATCCTTGTACATGTGTGCATGTGTGTGCTTGTGTTTGTTTTGCCGTGTTGGGGTTCTAAAGCAAAAAAAAATATATATGTGTGTATGTTTGTTTGTGTTGTCGGAGCTAATCCATGCTGGAGGAGCTAGGTATTAGCCTAGTCGGCGTGGGCCAGGCAGGTGTAACGCTCCACTGAGGGTAGTTTAGCACTGTTAGCCTTGTTAGCTTCATTAGCTAATCACTGCAACAGATGCCCAGCTCCAGGGCTAATACCCTGCTGCCGCTCTGCGCCACCTGGGCCTCCCCTGCCTTGCCCTCAGCCTCCTCTGGGCTCCTCCCCAACCCAGTACCCTGCTCCTGCTCTACTGTTACCGACCTTCCATATGCACTGCTGGACATTTTAGATGTAGTATGCAACATGGTACACAACAAAGAGACAACAAAGTTATATAAAAAAAAATACTGGTTAACTGTTGTATCTTTTTCTTTGTTTCTTCATTTTTCCTCTCTGTCTCTTTCTCTCTCTCTTTTTCTCCCTCTCTTTCTCTCTCTCTGTTTCTCTCTCCCTCTCTCTCTCTGCTTCTCTCTCTCTCTAGGGTCGCCATGTTAAAACAGGACAGCTTGCTGCCATCAAGGTCATGGATGTCACTGGGGTAAGAATGACACACACCCACACTGATTAATTTCTAGTGAACAGTAATGTCAGCTATTAAAGAGAGATGTGTGTACGTGTTCGAGGCAAGGAGGAATTGAGGACAGACGTCTCACCATGGTATTATTAGCTTTGGTTAATAGAACGTCAGTGTGTGTCAAACGTTTGTGTGTGTGATTGTCAGATTGGATAAGAAAGTCTACTCTATTAATACTGTATGTTCCTTGCCATGTACCCCCAGTGTCCTTTACACAACATTGTGCCCAGGGACATGAGTCATGCTGGGCTAGTTAGCCAGACATACTTGGCTAAACAGCAGCTAGTCATCAGCATCAGCATCTGCTAAAGTTATTGTTCAAGTTCTGACCTGAATCTATTGTAGACACATGGCTCAGTGGCGTGCTTATCACTCAAATGTGTGTGTGTGTGTGTGTGTTAGGATGAGGAGGAAGAGATTAAAGCTGAGATCAACATGCTGAAGAAGTACAGCCACCACCGGAACATTGCCACGTACTACGGAGCCTTCATCAAGAAGAATCCACCTGGCATCGATGATCAACTCTGGGTACGGAGAGAGTGTGTGTGTGTGAGAGAATTTGCCTGTGTTTCTATGTGTGTTTACCTGCGTGTCAGCTGCTAGTGTGGAAGGCTGGATGTATTACTCATGGCTCGAGTGATGCAGGAGAGCTCTCTGTTCTACAATGCTCACACATCTATCACCTCCAATGGGAGGAGTCCATACAATGCATTATCCCATCCTACTGTGTATGGTGGAGAGTGTGTGTGTGTCATGAGTAAGTACAGGGGTTTGTGTGTGCGTGGTTCATGCGCATGTGTGTGGTTTCTGTGTGTGCATGTGTGTGTGTGTATCTGGTGTGTGTGTACTCAGTCACGAGGATAGGGGTTGATGTGTTGTCACTGAATCTCCCTCCCTCTCTAATCCAGAATGATGAATGCTGGTCTGAGTGGTTGTGAAAGTGGGCCATGGAGCCAAACACTAGTAGCTCTGCCAACAACTCTGCATGGTGTATCTAGAGGAGGGCCTGGGGGAGGGCATGACAGCAGGAGACGGCTTACAGAGATGGGGAGCCGTGTCAAAGAGAGGGATATATAGGGAGGAAGATGGGGGGGGGAAAGAGGGAAGAGTGAAAGAGAGCGGGATACAGGGAGGGAGAGGGGTGGATGAGGGCTGGACAGATGGGGGAGCCGGCCAGAGACCAGAGATGGACAGATTTCCAGGAGGTCAGCAGACTCGCTTGGTCATCATGTTGGATCATGCTGACTCACAATCACATCTGACCACCCATTTCTCTGTTTCACTTCATGTGACTACGTCACCGAATCGTGCGTGTCGTGCACTGCGTATTAACCCTTGTTTGTGTGTGTGTGTTTGTGTGTAGCTGGTCATGGAGTTTTGTGGAGCAGGCTCAGTCACAGACCTGATCAAGAACACCAAGGGAAGCTCCCTGAAGGAGGAGTGGACTGCGTACATCTGTAGAGAGATACTCAGGGTAAATACTGCTGTTACCACCCCACCCTACACTCTATATACCTGACTGTATCACTGTCTACCCTCTATCTACCCCCCCCCCCCCATCTACATCTACCTCTATCTCCCCTCTCCTTACCCTCCCTATATACCCCAGGCTGCCTTATCTATACCCTTCCTATCTACCCCAACCTCCCCTATTTACCCCAACCTCCCCTATCTACCCTCAGTCTTTACCCTAACCTTCCCTATCTACCCCAACCAGCCTTACTATCCAACCTAAGGGTCTCCCCACAACCTTTATCTACAGGACTGTACCCCTATATTCATCCTACTCCCTCTATCAGAGGAATACTGTTGTTAACCCAATCTTTCTCCTTTCTGATATCTCTCTCTTATCTCTCTCTTATCTCTCTCTCTCTCTCTCTCTCTCTCTCTCTCTCTCTCTCTCTCTCCCCTCCTCTCTCTCTCTCTCTCTCTCTCTCTCTCTCTCTCTCTCTCTCTCTCTCTCTCTCTCTCTCTCTCTCTCTCTCCCCTTCTCTCCTCCCCCCTCCTCAGGGTCTGACCCATCTCCACCAGCACAAGGTCATCCACAGGGACATCAAGGGTCAGAATGTGCTGCTGACAGAGAACGCTGAGGTCAAACTAGGTAAACACACACAGACACACACACAGACAGACACAGACACACACCTGTGTCTCTGGAGCCCAGTGTTTACAGTGTGTTTTAAACCTGTGGTGAATTGTCAAGCGTGCTAGTTCAGTTAGGTTAAGGTTCACGTTTGTCCTTTCTGTAGAACTCCACAGAACACCCACACACACACATACTGTACACGCACACACTTTTGGCTGGGTTATAATCGTGTGTGTGTCGTCAGTTGACTTTGGTGTTAGCGCTCAGCTGGACCGCACAGTGGGCCGCAGGAACACGTTCATCGGGACGCCATATTGGATGGCGCCCGAGGTCATCGCTTGTGACGAGAACCCAGAGGCCACTTACGACTTCAAGGTGACGCCCTCGTCCTGTCCCTCCATCTCTCTGCCTCTGCATTCCTCTACCCCCTCTCTCTCTCTCTCTCTCTCTCTCTCTCTCTCTCTCTCTCTCTCTCTCTCTCTCTCTCTCTCTCTCTCTCGCTCTCTCTCTCTCTCTGTGTCATTTTGGGGAGGCTTAAAGTTAGATGTGTTTTTTAAACTTTGGTTACTTTGTGCCTGTGGTTTTGTTCATGTGTCTTTGGTGTCTGGGTCATTTTCTGTTTGTTACTGATGTATTGTTGTACTGTCTGGGCCATGTTACTGTGGGATGGAACATAGTGGCATTTCCAGACAACTTGTGAGGGATGATACTAAATGCGTGTTCAAACTCTCTCTCTCTCCCCCTTGTCTCTCTCTTTCCTCTTCTCGCTCTTCCTCCTCCTCCTTCTCTTTCTAATGTGTGTCTCCGTCATTGCAGAGCGATCTCTGGTCTCTTGGAATCACAGCTATAGAAATGGCTGAAGGAGCTCCACGTAAGTCTGGCACTTGCTCTCTCTCTCTGACACACACACACATGCACGCACACACTCACACAGCCACTTAAACTGCCCCGCCGTCTGTGGGTTTAAAGTGTGTGCGCTCGTTAAAGTAATGTTCCAGCATTATTAGCATCGACAGTGTGTATTGATCGGTGGAGGATAACCAAGGACACACACACACACATAGTTCTCATTTGGTCTTGTCTCTGCAGCGCTCTGCGACATGCACCCCATGAGAGCCTTGTTCCTGATTCCACGTAACCCCGCCCCCAGGCTCAAGTCTAAGAAGTGGTGAGTGGCTAGAGTTCAGGAAGTGCCCTTTCTATTGGCTGACATTGAGAACTTGTTGATGAGAGGTTAATGTGGTCAGGTCTGAGGAGTAAGAGTTTGATTGAATCAGACCTGGTCTGGGCTGTCATGTTGACGTCCGTGGGCGAATAAGACCCTCTCTGTGTCCCTCAGAAGAAGGAGGGGGCTGATGTGTGCGGACGACTCCGCAAGCAGTTCGGCGTTTTGACCCGATTTAGCTCTGACTCCGTGATGTCTACCCCTCACCCCCACCCCTCCACCCCTCCACACACGCCTCCCTGTTCCGCCGCAGGTCTAAGAAGTTCCAGTCGTTCATCGAGAGCTGCCTTGTGAAGAGCCACGGCCAGCGCCCGAGCACAGAGCAGCTGCTGAAACACCCCTTCGTCAGAGAGCTGCCCAACGAGAGGCAGGTCCGCATCCAGCTCAAGGACCACATCGACCGCACCAAGAAGAAGAGGGGGGAGAGAGGTGAGGTTGCCCGCGCAAGTACGCACACACGTCAGCGTAGCTGCACACAGTGCGTTCACCGCGTACCTGATACGGGGGAATTACGTGTGGGCTACTCTTGTGAGTTTTAGAAAGCGCGGAATGAATACTACACCTTACAGCAGGCCTGCCAACTTCAACTGCCAACTCCCCCCCCCACCCCCCACCCCCCCCCCCCCGACGAGGCGAGCTTTCGCGAGCTTCACTCGCACCCCAGGCGAGTTTACATGGCTGTCGGTGCTGCTTCACTCCGTCAACCTGCGCCTCGTCCGTTACTGTTTCACGACGTTAGCTTGGCTAATTGTTTGGCGTTGCCTTTTCAGCGTGAGATATACAAGGTGTGGCGTGAGAGCGTGACAAACGGTTAAAATGCCAACCAACTCTCACGGCGAAACTGTGAGAGTTGGTAGCTTATTACATTTAATAAGGCGTGTGCACAGGTGTTCAGGTAGGAGTAGGTCTTTCGTATTTGAGGCGTATGTCAGGTGTAGTGTACACGCAGTGCTGGTCCGTCCTAACACATTTGGTGCCCTTGGCAAGGTTTACCCCCCCCCGCCCCGGGGAGCCAACCACAACACAGACGTGCCGCGGTTGGCGCTCTCTGCTGGTAGTGCGTTTGTCGTGGAAGTTTTTGAGAGAATCAATCGTTTAAGCTGAAGTCGGGTGAATTACAGAGTTAATGTTTATTTGACGTAGATTTAAACATAATAACATTATCAACATAACATCATCGACACACAAACATAAGACAATAACACAAAGACAATTCCATACAGCTCCATCTAGCATTCTAGAATGAAACCGGGAGAATCCAGCCCACCAGCACTACCCAGCTGATGGCCCTGAACCCCCATAGTCACTTTCTGCTTGGATCAGTCAGTCATCAGTCAGTCATAAATTCCTAAACGTCATCTCAAACTCATGGACAGCGGGAGGGTTAATTTAAATGGATGCACGTGACGTGTGTGTCCACTGTCAATGTAAAGTTCTCGCGTGCGCTCAGAGGTTTGATATCATCGCGCAGGCGTGTGCAGGCGCTACTGTGCGCTTTGCATTTTAACCGCTGACACTAATGTGTCTTTTTGGTGTACCCCAAAAGACCCAACCACACGCATGCATGCTGAGCATGTACACAACAACACGCATGCACGCTGAGCGTGTACACAACAACACGCATGCACGCTGAGCGTGTACACAACAAGACACATGCACGCTGAGCGTGTACACAACAAGACACATGCACGCTGAGCGTGTACACGCGTTTGATCAGCAGAAGACATCCGGAAGCAGCAGGCTGAGTAGTGACACACCGTCATCGGTGTGTCACCTACTCTGCCAGAGAGACAGAGAGATGGCTCTCCTCCCCCCCCCCCCCCCTCTCTCTCTCTCTCTCTCTCTCTCTCTCTCTCTCTCTCTCTCTCTCTCTCTCTCTCTTTCTTTCTCTCTTTGCCTCTCCTTCTCTCTGTCACACATGGAGAGTTGAGATTCTCTTGTTCCTCACGATTGCCCACTTAAACCTCCCAGCCTTTCCCTATGCCACCTCTGATTACAAACTGTGTGTGTGTCTGTGTGTGTGTCCTGCAGACGAGACAGAGTATGAGTACAGCGGGAGTGAGGAAGAGGAGGAGGAGCGCGACGTCGGTGAACCCAGGTACGTGACCAATCAGAAATCATCGGACGGTTGCGGCCGTTGGTCGAAACGCAGGTAGCCTCACTCCTGATTGGTCTCTCTTCCAGCTCCATCATCAACATGCCTGGGGAGTCCACTCTGAGGCGGGACTTCCTGCGTCTGCAGCTGGCCACCAATGACGCGCTGCGCAGACAGCAGCAGGAGCAGCAGCAGAATGAAGAGCACAAGCGCCAACTACTGGCCGAGAGGCAGAAACGCATCGAGGAGCAGAAAGAACAGAGGCGGAGGCTGGAGGATGTAGGGAACTCTCTCTCTCTGTCTCTCTCTGTCTATGTCTCTCTCTCTGTCTCTCTCTGTCTCTCTCTGTCTCTCTCTGTCTCTCTGTCTCTCTCTGTCTCTCTCTGTCTCTCTGTCTATGTCTCTCTCTCTCTCTCTGTCTCTCTCTGTATGTCTCTCTCTCTGTCTCTCTCTGTCTCTCTCTGTCTCTCTCTGTCTCTCTCTGTCTCTCTCTGTCTGTCTCTCTCTGTCTCTCTCTGTCTCTCTCTGTATGTCTGTCTCTCTCTCTCTCTCTCTCTCTCTCTCTCTCTCTCTCTCTCTCTCTCTCATGCTCTTGTTTCCCTCTTGCTCTCTCTATCTCTATCCGCCTTTCTCCCTCTTTATCTCTCAGCCTCTCTCCCCCTTTAGCACTGTGCTGTACCTGTGGCCATGCTGTAAACAGTTTGACTACCGACCTCATGTGGTAAAGGTCAACATCACAGGTTCTCTGGGGTGTCATGACACGGTATGTGTGTGTGTGTGCCTTACAGCAACAGCGCAGAGAGCGCGACCTGAGGAAACAGCAGGAGAGGGAGCAGAGGAGACGCTACGAGGAGATGGAGCAGCTGCGGAGAGAGGAGGAGAGGAGGCACGCGGAGAGAGAGCAGGTACACACACACACACACACCTGGAGAGACAGAGCAGAGCCGACTCCCACACATACACGGACCCACACACACCCGCACAGACGCTTTCCGAAAGAACACACACTCGTGCACAGAGAACGCGAATACACATCCTTCTGTACAAACATTTCCATTTGACTTTTTATTTATTTAGCAGACGCTTTTGTCTAGAGCATATCTACATGGAGTCCATATAGAATTTAATGCAGGAGATTAAGCACCAGAAGTGCATGGTTTGAACCGTATTCTTGTGATTTGCCGGCCGCATCGCAAAGTAACCACATCTCAGCTACCAGGCGCGGTGAACAAAGAAAGATTACAGTCCAATAATGACATCTCAATTGCTGAACTGCAGCTCAACAATAGCATCTAAGTCACAGTAGCTTGTACGTCTCAATAACGAGAACAAACACACAACCGCCATTGTTCTTTTTCTTTTACTGTCTATTCTTCTCCTTCCTCGTTCTGCAGGAAATAACCTCTCTCTCTCTCTTTCATCTCCCTCGGTTTGGAAAGCCAGTATGTCACCCCTCCCTCTTTCTCTCTTCCTCTTCTTTTTCTTTGTTTGACTCCCCTCCCCTCTCTCTGGCCTCTCTCTTTTCCTTGTCTGACGTCGCTCTGTGGTTCTCTCTCTCTCCGCGCTGCCGGCTGGGTGTAGGAGTATATCCGTAGACAGCTGGAGGAGGAGCAGAGGCAGTTAGAGATCCTCCAGCAGCAGCTTCTCCAGGAGCAGGCTCTACTGCTGGTAACCCTAGGGGGCGCTACGCCTCCATTCTGCTGCTACATTACATTTACATTTAGTCATTTAGCAGACGCTCTTATCCAGAGCGACTTACAGTAAGTACAGGGACATTCCCTGAGGCAAGTAGGGTGAAGTGCCGTGCCCAAGGACACAACGTCATTTGGCACAGCCGGGAATCGAACTGGCAACCTTCTGATTACTAGCCCGATTCCCTAACCGCTCAGCCACCTGACTTCCTGCTACTGCTACATCTGTGGCCTGCATGGACCATGTGTTCAACCTCAACCCTTCCCCGCAATGCCCCAGCCCCGTCATTAGCTCCCAGTCCCCAACCTACAATGACCCACTCCCAGCCCCCAACCATGCCCCAGCCCCCCAGTCCCAAGCCCCCAGCCTTTGACCTACAAAGTTCCAGACCCCATCATGGATTTTCCAAAGTGTTGGATGCCTCCAGTATGGAAGTCCAAAGCATTTTCCTCTTCTTGTCCTTCCTTCCCTACTTCCTGCTGCCTTGTCTACTTCCTCCTTGCTGCTCCCTCTCATCCGCCATCCTTCCCTCACATCCATGACTGCCATGGCTCATACCAGCGCCCGTCCCCAGTCATGTGATTGTGCGAGCTGTGTGGATTGGCTTAGGTGTCATTGTTAATGTTCTGTCACATGGAGCGATCCCATTGGTCCTTCTGTGAGTGGCATGTACTTGCTGCATGGTCGGAGCATGGCTGGTCTGTTCGGACAATCTGATTGGCCTTGAATTCGGTATCAATAACTTTCTTTAACGCCTGTTTCTGCTCCCCTCCAACCAACTCCCTCTCCCTCGCTCCCCTCTTCCTCCCTGCTTCCCATCTCTCCTCCTCCCTCGCTCCTCCCCCCCTGCAGGAGTACAAGCGTAAGCAGATAGAGGAGCAGAGGCAGGCAGAGAGACTGCAGAGGCAGCTTCAGCAGGAGAGAGCCTACCTGGTCTCTCTCCAACAACAGCAGCAGCAGGAAGGGAGACCAGCCGACAAGAAGCAGTTGTATCACTATAAAGACTCGGTCAACCCCACCGATAAGCCGGCCTGGGCCAAAGAGGTAACAAACACACACACACACGCACAAACACACACACACACAAACACACACTCATTAGCAACATGTTACTGTGTTCCTGGCCCTTCCGCTTCCTTTAATCAGTATGTTGGAGGTCCAACTCAATGACTAGAAGCTTCTCTTCAGGTGCTGGAGAACGTTATGGATGGAGTTAAGCTTGGCTAGAAGCCCTCTGGACCAAGATCATCAGATGATTGTTTTTCTTCCACTGTTTTGGTCTTTGTAAACGTGTGTGTGTGAGCATCTCTTTAACCCTCCTCTGACTTGTTCCAGGTGCTGAAACAGCGTCCAAAGAGTAACCCTCCCATACAACATCAATCCTTCAACCAACCGGCTGCTCCGGCCGCCTCCCAGCCCCATCCCAGGGCCCAAATCCCCAGACGAGGCCCCTCCCACTCCCCCCAACCCCCGCAGCCGCCCCCCCACATCCGTGTTTCCCTGGATCCCGGGCTGAAGCAGGAGATCAGTCTGCAGGTGCGGGAGATGAGAGCACAGAGGGGCCGCAGCCAGGGGCCCAAGGAGCCCAATGAGCCCAAAGGCCCCAAGGAGCCCAAGAACCCCAAGTCGGAATGCAGACAACAAGCAGGCCCCAGGCAGTGGCTCTACCCGGCCACAGAGCAGGACGCTAGCCAGGGGCCAGATAAGCCCCAGGGGCCTCTACCTGGCCCCGGCCCTGTCTCAGCAGCCAAACTGGTTAGTTGTCACAGCCGTGAGAGGGCCCACTCTCCCTACAGTAGAATAGATGTAGATGTAGACCCAGACATGGACCAGGAGACAAGGGAGGGGCCAGGAGAGAAGGGACGGAACTTCAGGCTTAGGATGCTGTCATCCAGCCTGAATGACCTGTCCTACTGCCCCCTCTCTTCCTCCGCCCCCGTATGCTCCCTCCGCCCATTCCTGTCCACTGAACGCCGAGCAAACTCCGACGATTGCTCCAATTACTCTCTGGCAGCTGGAGCGTCCTGTCAGAGTCAATTCCTCCAGATCCCCAGCCCTGATTGGGTGAGGGCGAGGTCAGAGTTCAATGAGCTTGATCTCACGTCGTCTGCTCCGACGGATATGTTGAGGCGGCACATGGCGGAAGACATGCCCCCTGCCTGCCAGCTGATCCGTAGCCTATCATCTGGGGATGTGTGGCAACACCACGACCCCTTCCCCATCAGCGGTCGAACCCACTCCCACTCTCCTCTCCCCTGGGTGAGA
Organism: Thaleichthys pacificus; assembly: GCA_023658055.1. NCBI lineage: Eukaryota > Metazoa > Chordata > Actinopteri > Osmeriformes > Osmeridae > Thaleichthys > Thaleichthys pacificus. The sequence continues at coordinate 16,759,150 of CM042866.1, read as the reverse complement.
GACTTGAAGAAGATTCTGGGCCTCTCCCCTCGTAGCTCACCCAAACCCTCCCGACAGACCTCCAGGTCACAAACGTCCTCCCCCTCCAGGCCGGAATCCCCCAGGTTCTTCTTCTCCTCCTTCTGGTCCCCTACTAGGTCTCCCTTCGGCTCGCAGTCCCAGCTGACAATGCGGCCGGCTGGCTTCTAGTTCCACACACACACGCAACACACAGATATATACACACAGACAACACAGAAACACAATACATATGCATACATAGAGCACCATATGCACAAACACACACGCACAGACATCACACACACATACAGACATCACACACACTCACACGCACGCATACAGACATCACACAGACAACACACAGACATATACTGACAGACAACACAGAAACACAATACACATGAATCCACAGAGTACAATATATACAGACAAATACCGCGTATACAGCATCAGCTTGATTTAATATGTGTACTTTTTCTGTCTTGTATAGATTTGCATAGCGTTACACTATAATGTTTTGACTGTATATTTTACAGTATTTACTTTATTTACCCTCACACACTCACACACACTCTACAATGAATATAGCTAGGACTGGGACCACACAGTAATACGTATCTAGCATTAGACCCCCAACCCCAATTACTCCTCACCCTGCCATGGCCCTCACAAGTCCAAACATCCCACAATACTATACTACGGGGCCGTAAGACTGATGACGTCAGCGATGAGCCTTCGTGTCACTTCCTGGACGGTCAGTCAACCAGCCAGCCAGCCAATTACCTCCAGGCTTGGTGCTGGGTTGGGGCCTATCGGTGCTGGGATCCTCCTCAACTGCTCCTTGCTGTTAAACAGTGGGCCCTCCTCTCCTTTCCCTCCGTCCTTCCCTCCATCCCATCTTCCCTCCATCCTTCCATCCCTACTGTTGGGGTGGCAACAGTGTCTGTATATTTGCAACTGTGGATACCCATTAATGACCTCTTCTCTCTCTCTGAGAATCTCCTGGCCTGTGAAAAGATTTTGGGTGCTTAAACAAAAACACACACGCACATATATGTTATCTCAAAAGCGAGATGGAAAAACACCCAAAAGCTGTTCTCAATGCAAAGAGAGGTTCTTGGTGAATCTAACAATATTTTCTTTCTGTCTGTCATAGACTTTAGGTTCCGGGACTTCACTCTCTCTCTCCTTTTCTCTCCTTATTTGCTTGTAGTAGGGCAGCAGTTGATTCTCCTGCTAACCTGTGATTGCATGACTCATCGTCCCATCATGCAATGCTCAAACTATGTCAAACTGTGCCCTTAGACCACTGTAGAGATATGTGCTTGTCCATTAATTATGACATCATCAGCCACCCAGGCACACAACTAACACATCTGATCTATTGAGGATTAACACATTGTGCAGTAGTACAGTAGTTGTTCAACCTGGGTTATAATCTACAATAATCCCTCCAGATTACTGCCCTCAACGAATTAAAGACTCTAGCCGCACTCCCTCTATGGTCTCTACTGACCTAGTCAGTACAGACCTCCTCCAAACCTTAAATGTTGAGATTGCAAGTGTGTGTGGCCAGCCAGATCATTCCTCTTCCTGGAGAGAAATAATCTGATAATCTGATTATACTGCTCAATGGGGCTCTCTCACACACAGTGCTACACACACACTCACCCACACACACAAACACACGCACACACTGATTTAATGAGTTGGGTTTCACAGTAGTGCCCGCAAAAGTAGATTAGAGATTATTCTTAACCTCATGACTTTGCCTTCATTCTCACTCCTTTACTGTCAATGGGAAACACTGACACACACACACACTAGTGACCTAAGCCTTTCTCAGAAGACTACTCTGTCCAACTCCATCAGAGCTGACACCCTGTAGCTCCACACACACACACACACACACACACACATACAAACTCACTGAAATGGATCGATTCAACACAGCCAAACCCTAATTTCCAAGTCAAAACCATTGAGGCTTTCTATTGGCCAGCTGGGTGGAGGTATGCGGTGTCTAACATGGGTAAACAAAGCTGATTGGGTGGTATAGGATTTAGTGTGTGTGTCCTGACTTGACCCCCCCCTCCCTCCTGGTGTTACCTGTGGCAGGTGGAGGAGAGGTCTAAACTGAACCGGCAAAACTCTCCAGCGTTGCAACACAAGATGTCCAACCGTGCGCCCGACCCCTCCCTGCCCCCCCGCTCTGAGTCCTTCAGCAGTGGGGGCATGCAGCCCCCCTTCACCCCCCCCATGATCCGCTCCGTCGAACCCCAGGTGTGTGTGTGTGCGCGCGTACGGGTGTGAGGGAACATTTTAACATGGGTCTAGGTGTGTACTAATGTTGAGCTCTCTTTTAAACCGCTCCTCTCCTCTCTCCCTCCACACTCCTCTCCCTCCACACTCCTCTCCTCTCTCCCTCCACACTCCTCTCCCTCATCTCTCCCCCCACACTCCTCTCCTCCTCCCAGATGGCTCACCTGGTCCCAGTCAGGACTCACAGCTCAATGTCCGGCTCCCAGTCGCTGCAGGACCAGACAGGTTCTGCCCTGGGGGAGGTGACAGCCATGGGCTCTCCCCGGCCAGAGATGCCCCCCAGGCAGAACTCCGACCCCACATCCGACACCCCCACCCCCCCGCCTCGGGTGGCCAGTCGGGACGAGAGGGACCGGACGGCCTGGTTGAGAGACGAGGCCATGCCCCCCAAGGTCAGGGTGAGCGAGGGATGGGAGGAGGGATGGAGGGAGTGGGGAGAGAGAGAGACAGGCTGGCAGACAGGCTTACACCCCCACTGATGTGTGTGTGTGTGTGTTTCCAGGTTCCCCAGAGGACCACCTCCATCTCCCCAGCCCTGGTCAGGAAGAACTCGCCCAACGGAGGCCTAGGACTCGGCCTTCGCACTGGAGGCCAGCTCATACGGGCCAGGTACACACACCTACACATTTACTACCACACACACACACCTACACACTTACTACCACACACACACCTACACATTGACTACCACACACACAAACACACACACCTACACATTTACTACCCCACACACAAACACACACACCTACACATTTACTACCACACACCTACACATTTACTACCACACACCTACACATTTACTACCTCACACAAGGCAAGAAGCAATGGCGAGTGTACGATCTGACCAGTGATATGAAACGGTGTGTGTGCTCTTATGAGTGTGAGTCCCTGTGTGTATCTCATGCAGCTAACGTGTGTGTGTGTGCTGTGTGTTTTCCAGCAACCCAGATCTGCGTCGCTCAGAGCTGTCACTGGATGCCGCTCTGCAGAGGACATCGTCCAACTCGTCCTCTTCCTCCTCCCCCTCGTCTCAGGGTGGCTCTGCCGAGCGGAAAGGTACACACACACACACGTGCACGCACGCAAACATTCCACGCACACACACAAACATACCACACACACAAGCTCCTTGTCGACTGGGGTGTTCTTCAAAGAGGCAGCAGTGTATGCTGGTCTATCAGTGTGAGGGTGTCAGTTCCAGTTCTGCTCCGATCCACATGTCTGTGCAGCCCTGTCAATATGAGGGTGAGGGTATAAAGAGACGGTAGGGGGAGGGGAGGAAAGGAGAGAGAGGGGGGGGGAGGGGAGTAGAGGGGTGGGGGAGGGGAGGTGAGACAGGAAGTAAGACCGATGTAGTGTAATTGGAAGAACGACAGCATCGATTGATCTAATTTGACATGCATAGACCTCACAAACTCCTACACGTGCACATTATCTGTCGACTTAACGTCAATTAACCAATCCCTCCACTGGATCCTTTAATTCATCTGGATTCTTTGTTCTGATCAAGGTCAAGCCCAGCAGGAAGTATCCCCTACTGGAGCCAATCAGGAGGCTAAGCCTAAACAGGAGGAAGGAAGAGAGTCAGCCAGACCCAGCAGACCAGCTGTAAGTTCACACATCCACACGGGTGCGCGTGAGTGCGCACACACACACACACACAGTTTACATACTTGCCTCCAGGTTCCTCTCACATCTCTCTTCTTCTGGCCTCTCTCTCTTCTGTGACTCATCTGTTTCTCTCTTTCCCTCCCTCCCTTTCTTCTCCTCCCTTTCTCCTCCTCCCTTTCTTCCACTGTTCACCCTTCTTCTCCCAGAGCTATAAGAAAGCCATAGACGAGGTTAGTGACATCCCTGGCCCCTTTCACTTCTCTCTCTCTTCTCTCTCTCTCTCTCTCTCTCTCTCTCTGTCTTTCTATCTCTTTATCCTTTCTCTCCGTCTCTGTGGGCATGGTAGACTTGGATACAGACTTCTGTAGAAGTGTATTCTGTCTATTAAACATTGAAACTGAGGGTGCATCATAGGTGCAGTGTGTGTATGTGTGGGCGATAGATTTACTGTGCATCTGTGGTACGTTTGTGTGTGCGTGCTTGGGTGTGTGGTAAATTTGTGTGTACGTGTTTGTGTGTGGTGTGTGTGTGTGTGTGTGTGTGTGTGTGTGTGTGTAAAGGTAGAAATCTAATGACTAATGACAAGATCTGAATCGTGTATCTTTTTCCTGTTTCTTTGTCGTCATGATTACTGGGTCAGGAGGAGCTGGTAAGCCCCACTGTGTGTGGCGGTCCATCCCCCCTGTCTGCATGCCTTGGTTTGGTCCATTGGCTGGGATACATGGGTGGGAGGGACCACTGGCCACTTGGCATGGGGGTTTGATAGAGGGATGCAGACTGTTGCTGCCTTCCTTATCCAAACTGAAGCCAGTATTTTACCTCCAGGTGTTTGTGTGACAGACGTATATCAGTGGTTGACCCCCTTGATGATAATAATGGTTTTTCCCACTCCCTGCATCTCTACCCCTCATCTCTGTGTGAGATGGTTTCTCCCTCCTCTCTGGACTGTGAGGCTCGTACAGAGTACCACCATTAAGGACTGACCTAGCTATGCTTCCAGGAAACAAAATATTGATCTCCCATCTTTGCTTCCATCCTCCCTCCCCCCCACCCCCCTGTATTCCCCCCTCCTCTTTCTCCTTCTCTCCCTCTCTTCCTCCTCATCCTCCTCCTCCCCCTCTCTCTGCAGGACCTCAGTGCGCTGGCTAAGGAACTGAGGGAGTTGAGGGTGGAGGAGGGAAACAGACCTCCTGCAAAGGTATGTTAGCTGTGATCCGGAGACGATGATGTTATTGGTGGTGATGATGATGGTGTTGATGATGATGATGGTATTGGTGATGATGATGGTATTGGTGGTGGTGATGATGACGGTGTTGATGATGATGGTATTGGTAGTGATGATGATGATTAGTGACCGCATTGTTCTTGTTGAAGGTGACGGACTATTCGTCCTCCAGCAACGACTCAGAGAGCAGCGATGAAGATGGGGAAACCGTGGGGCATGATGGGACGGTGGCTGTCAGCGACATCCCACGCATCATGTAAGACACTGTGTGTGAGTGTGTGTGGGTGTGAGTGTGTGTGTGTATATGTGTGTGAGTGGAGAGATGGCATTGCTAATCTGTGTCTGTTGAGGTATGTGTATTTCTAATCTGCTGTGTGTGTGTGTGCATGTGTCTGTGTGTGCGTGTCTGTGTGCGTGTGTGTTCCAGGCCAGCGGTGCAGGGCAGCAGTGAGACCTACAGGGGACTAGCAGAGGACTCTCTGGGAGACACCTACAACAACTCCAAAGACAGCACTCTGATGATGAGAGAGGTGACATTTGAGACCAGCACTCGCACAAACGTCCACACGCACACAAAACACATGGTAAAACGTTGCTTGCTCACCTTTTCTCTTTCTCTCTCCCTCTCATTCTTCCTCCTTTTCTCTCTCCCTCTTTCTCCCCCCCCTCTCAGGCGGAGGAGAGGAGGAGAGGGGGTCACAGCGAGAGCAATGGGTTTGGCAACCATGGTAACCATGGCAACCTACCTGACCTGGTGCAACAGAGCCACTCCCCGTCTGCCACGCCCACATCCGCCCTTCAGGAACTCAGTGACTTGGCAGAGGTGAGCACACACACACACTATATATATTTATGTTAGCTGTAACTGTACACAGTTTGGTACGAGTTCAGCACAACAGGAAAAATCTACAAATCCTAAATGATAGGTTTGTTTTCATATTACGTCTATATATTCCACAGCATCCATTTCATGTCAATCTGTTCACGAAAGTCTCGTCTACTCAACTCTGGAAACGGCTAACATTTTCCATTTGGGACTTTTGAGATATTTGAGCTGAAGTCCTGAGCATTTACAAACTACTGTTTGCTAGCAGGTAGCAGGTCACCCCGGGAGCATTACTCCACACACAAAAATACAGACAGATGAGGGAAGATTGTGCAGCGTTTTTTTTCACATTTCATGTGATCAACTTCATAATCCGTTTCCATTAAAGATTCTGTAAAGCAAATTCCATGATTTACTTCTCAGTACAAAAAAAGTGTCTCAGTGTAAAATTAGTTGCTGGAAGCATGTGCAAAGCACGAAAACTTTGTCGCACTGAAATGAGGAGTTAGACCCGACCTATCTACATCACAGCGACCTATCTACGTCAGATCACAGACGGTTGCATTCTGTTACTCAGCTGGTACGATGCAAAGACAAAGTAATGAATACATTAAACACTCAGAGACTGCATAAATTCGAGGGGGCGGAGATTCAGCTCCTTCAGGCGACACGCCCCCCCCAGTCTCAAGCAGAGAAGACTGCTGATTTTCTCACGATTTCAAAGCCTAATTTAACATACTTGTCGGTGGGTTTTTTTCATTCGAATTTGGATCGGTAGTTAACAACACATTCTTCTGTGGTGTGATGAACTTAAAACAAATGTTCAATTCCACTTTACAGGATCTTTCAGTAGAAACGCCTGACGACTAACTCAGATGTATTCTTCATGCACTGAACCGTGTACAGTCACACCCCTTACATATATGTATAGCTGCTCTACCCTGAAACAAGACTGACTGTTGGCTTTCCTGTTTCTTAGTTTGGGTTGGGCGGGTCTAAAGCCTCCTTCACACCATTCGTTGACCCTCGTGTCTATCAAACTTCCCCCAACGATGAGGATGATGAAGATAACTCTGCAGCAGGTGAGTTTAGTCTCCATCCACCTCTGTCATCAACCAATCACGTTTTCCAGTGACCTATTGCAGCATTCCGGTGTCAGTATTTGAAAACCTAACTGTTCATCCATCCCTCTGTGCTCATCTATCATACCTAGCCATGTTTGCAAATGAGCTCCTGAGGCAGGAGCAGGCCAGACTCAACGAGGCCAGAAAGATCTCGGTGGTGAATGTGAACCCCACCAACATCAGACCTCACAGCGACACGCCGGAGATCCGCAAGTACAAGAAGAGGTTCAACTCTGAGATCCTGTGTGCTGCTCTCTGGGGTGAGACACGGCTCCCTCTCCCACAGGGACACATGCACTAATGTACCTAACATGGAAGCACAGTTTACATTGACACTTAGTCATTTAGCAGATGCTCTTATCCAGAGCAACTTACAGTAAGTACAGGGACATTCCCCTGAGGCAAGTAGGGTGAAGTGCCTTGCCCAAGGACACAACGTCATTTCGCACGGCCGAGAATCGAACCGGCAACCTCCCGAATAGTAGCCTGATTCCATAACCGCTCAGCCACCTGATCTTGCCGTTTACCTACATTTAGCTCAACAGATAACATGTTTAACCATTCAGTTGTAGTCTAACTCTGTCTCTCTGTCTTTGTGTGTGTGTGTGTGTGTGTCAGGTGTTAACCTCCTGGTGGGGACAGAGAATGGGCTGATGTTGCTGGACCGTAGTGGTCAGGGGAAGGTGTACAACCTCATCACCCGTCGGCGCTTCCAGCAGATGGAGGTCCTGGAAGGTCTCAACGTCCTGGTGACCATCTCTGGTAGGTGACAACCACCGTGACCTTAACACGACCCTATCACTACCCCTACACAACCTCAACACACCCTTAATACAATACCAACAGAACCCTGACACAATCCCACACAACCCTTCTACAACCCCTATACAACCACAACATAACCACAACTAACCCCAACAAAACCTCGACACAACCCCAGCCTGACCCCAACACACCCCTATCCCAACCCCAACACAGCCCAGACACAAACTCAACATCAATCTGGCTGAATCTTGATCACAACCTGACCGCAACCTACAACACACCCCGATCACAACCTCACCACAAATTCAAATGCATGGCTTACCAACCTTTCTACCAACCCACATGTTCTGAGCCCTGTGCCCCCTGTGTTCGCCCCCCTCCCCCTGACCCCCCAGGTAAGAAGAACAAGCTACGTGTTTACTACCTGTCCTGGCTGAGGAACAGGATATTACACAACGACCCGGAAGTAGAGAAGAAGCAGGGCTGGATCACTGTGGGGGAGCTGGAGGGCTGCGTGCACTACAAAGTTGGTACGTGTTCGAAAGAATGGTTAGAAATCCACACACTCGTACAGCACACACAAGGGCTCCAGTGTCAAACACAGTCTGTGTGTGGGTGTGAGTCTGGGGAAGGGTGCAATATTTCTCTCTTGGAAGTCGCTTTGGATAAAAGCGTCTGCAAAATGCATAAATGTAAATGTAAATATTTACACACAAACACACACAAACACGCACCGTGTGTGTAAATAACCTTATTTAATGCTTTAATCCAGTGAAATATGAGAGGATCAAGTTTTTGGTGATTGCACTGAAGAACTCGGTGGAAATCTATGCCTGGGCACCCAAACCATACCACAAGTTTATGGCCTTCAAGGTAAGATACACACACAAACACACACACACCAATGGACAAACACAACAAATCATCTCTTTTTCATGCGTCTCATCCTCCTTTCATCCCCCCTCTCAGTCGTTCACTGATCTGCAGCACCGCCCCCAGCTGGTTGACCTGACTGTGGAGGAGGGGCAGAGGTTAAAGGTCATCTATGGCTCCAGCGTTGGCTTCCATGTCATCGACGTGGACTCTGGGAACCCCTACGACATCTACATCCCCTCCCACGTGAGTTAAAAGCCCCACCTACCTCACCAGATCAATGAGGTCATCGCCTTGTGACGGAATGTCGTAGCGATCCTAGCAGCAGACCACACTGAATTCATTGCGGCTTCTCATGAGACGAGAGGATGTGAATGGTGAATGTGCTGTCGATTTCGAGCTTGTCTGATATTTTTGACTCTCTAACTCAACCTGCTCCCCTCTCTCCCTACGTTCTCCTCTGGTGACTCCGTACGTCCAGATGAAGGTGACCATAGATGCATAGATAAATAGATTAGATACCCGTCCAATTAACTTATCTGTTAACCCTGTAGAACCATAGGCAATCATATAACCCAAACAAGTCATGTCACATAGATAGAACTATACTTATATAATTACCCATCTACCCAAAGACCCATATACACCCATGGATGGATGGATAAATGGGTAGTTTGATAGATATAGGTGTATGTGTGGATGGATGATGGAGAAATGGATGAATGAATGGGTGTGCTGTGTGGTTGAGTCATATACAGTGGATAACCTGTAGAGTAAAGCCGTAGAACCATAGTTGTGATCCTAAACACTATATGTTTTTGTAGACGTATCTACGTACGTTGTCAGGTCTTAAACCTTCTGTGTCTACAGTAGCCTACTGTGTTGTATCAGGTCCAAATCCTGTCCTGTACTGTACTAGGTCTGTCCTGTCCTGTACTAGGTCCTAACCCTGTTCTGTCATGTACTAGGTCCTAACCCTGTTCTGTCCTGTACTAGATCCTTACCCTGTCCTGTACTATGTCAGGTCCTAAGCCTGTCCTGTCATGTCATGTACTAGGTCCTAACCCTGTTCTGTCATGTACTAGGTCCTTACCCTGTACTGTATGTACTAGGTCCTAACCCTGTTCTGTACTGTCAGGTCCTAACCCTGTCTTATACTGTGTTAGATCCTAACCCGGTCCTGTACTATGTCAGGTCCTAACCCTGTCCTCTGCTGTCAGATCCAGAGTCAGGTGACCCCCCATGCCATCGTGGTTCTGCCCAAGACGGACGGCATGGAGATGTTGCTATGCTACGAGGACGAGGGTGTGTACGTCAACACGTACGGGCGCATCACCAAGGACGTGGTGTTGCAGTGGGGCGAGATGCCCACCTCCGTCGGTACGTGCTTGTGTGTGCGTGTGTGTGCTTGTGTGTGAGTGCGTCTACACTGAGTCTTAATGGAAGGGAAGCTAGTATGGGTTCATCTTAAGTTGAATTCAAACCCCAATTCTACTGCTGTATTTTCAAGGGGGTGTTACATGCTAGATGAGGAGGAAGAGAGAGTTAACTGTGTACCTCACTGAAGTCCTGGGCCCTGTTTCAGAGGGTTTAGTGAAAACTCAGTTTGGTTTTGAGTTTCACAAAGCCTCAGCTTTGGGTTTCAGCTTAACTTTGAGTCAGTTATCATGGCAACATACTCTGTAAAGATCCTGAGTTTCTCTTCCCCTTGGTGATTCTCACAAAACAGTGCAGCAGTTAAACAGACAACATTTAACAATATCATCTAAAGTTGCTATTGATGTTCATTGTAAGCATTTAGAAAACTTTGTGTTTAAAAAAGAATTCTGAGACGATATCCAGATATATTTTCATTACTGTAACCAATTTAAAAGTTGAGCAATCATAAATAACAAAAATAAATAAATACATTCGAAATATTTGTATGGCATGCCCTCTTGTACAGATAAGGGGATCTCATTCTCAAATTTAATAAAAAGCATATTTTAAATTCAAAGAATAATGCCATTACCGTAATGTAAACTTGCTTTTTCACATAGATTTTGTTACACTTAAAGGCTTACCAAAAACGGTACAAGAACGCAACATGTTTTTATTTGGTAAGCCTTTAAGTGTAACAAATGGGAACAACTACAAATTTGATTATTTAAAAAAAACTCCAGATCGCTCCCCCAGTCAAGCTCTCACTTACAGCTGCTATTGTATTGCTTTTATACTTAACATAAACTCATATTCTGCATACACATTCACATTTTCAATGATGAAACACAAATCATGTTAACCCAGATCTAATACTGCTTCCCTGTGGCTGTCAGTGAGATTACATCACATCCTCTCTGTGGCAAGCGAGAGGGAGTTTGCCCTAGTGACTGTGCTGCAGATTTCAGAACCTCTGTCTCTTTGTTTCTCCAGCCTACATCCACTCCAACCAGATCATGGGCTGGGGGGAGAAGGCTATTGAGATCCGCTCTGTGGAGACAGGTCACCTGGACGGGGTCTTCATGCACAAGAGGGCCCAGAGGTTGAAATTCCTGTGTGAGAGGAACGACAAGGTGAAGACAGAGTTGTTTTTTCGTGAAGGAACTATCCTTACATGTACTTAAGACACACAGCATGCACAAAGCAGACACAGCAGACTCAGATATACATAGACAAACACACAGTCCCACTCTGACTCTCTCTCTCTCTCCCTCTCCCCCTCTCCCCCTGCAGGTGTTCTTTGCATCGGTGCGTTCGGGAGGAAGCAGCCAGGTGTTTTTCATGACCCTCAACAGGAACTCCATGATGAACTGGTGAAGCTCCTCCTACTCCCTCCCCATTGGTCAGCCCAGCGTTCCATCTGAGGCTGAGGCACCAATAAAAACAGCCAGTGGCTGGTATGACAACTACTGCAGTGGCTGTTGAAACCCTGTAGAAGATGGTCAACACAGATATACTACCAGGCAGATGACAGTTGCTGTGGAGCTGATGGAGACCAGGAGGACCGCAGGGATGGCACCTCCTGAGAACACTGCAACTGTTGAACCTCTTTAGAAATGAACCACACTACTCCCCTGATCTCCCTTTCCCCTTCCCCCCCCCCCCCCTCTCTCTCTCTCTCTTCTCGTCTCTCTTTCACTCTCTCTCTCTTACACACTCTCTCTCTATCTCTCTCTCTCTCTTACTCTCTCTCTCAGCCCTCCTCGGTTTCCAGGATTGGGTGACCCATTTGAATCTTCTGTGACCTGTTTCACCATCCCTCTGTCCCACTAGGCAAAAGTAATGCCTGTGTCCCTTTAAAGTCAGGTCACCTCTACCATCCTGCCCTCCCAGGTCATCTTCCTCTCCTCTCCTCCTCAAGTCTTTAAATTCTGAAGGTGCTGCATCAGATATACTGTAATATTAAATGAACCTAACAGAGTTTTTCTGTTTTTGGAGATGTTTTCTTTCTAAGTACTAGGATGTTGAGTTTGAAGCTTGATGATGACATGTACAGCACATTCACGGATCTGAATCAGAAGTATTTGTTGGTCTGTCTGTCTGCCCAATTACCCGCCTGTCTGTATGTCTGTTTGACTTCATGCTGAAATTCCAGAGAAAAAAAGTGTTCCATACACAAGAGAATCAAATAACCATCAGCTGAAAAAGAAGTATGTTTGTCTGTAAGAATCATAGTAAGAAGTTCTGGCACCCAATTTGAGTCAATGTCTTTCTCTTCTGATTCAAATTATTTTCTGATTGAGTCGTAACTGTTTGTACAGTGCCTAGCATGATGTAAGATAAAATAAAATGCCGGCCAATTTATTATCATTGCCTATTTTGAATTGATATTTTCTTTGGATTATGATTTGATTTTAACACTTTAATTACATTAAGTTAACATTCACTTTAAGATGACCTTGTTGAAAAAAAAATATATATATGTTTCTTTGAACATGCAGATTATTCACAATCACAATCGGAGACCTACTCACAGAATGCAGTGCAAAACTGAATGCTGGGAAATTGTGTATTTTGGTGCCGGTGTAGGATGTACTATGTAGTGGAGTTGAAGGTAGGGGTCTTGAAGGTACAGATTAGAGGTCACTGTGTTTGACTGACACTCAAAAATTATATATACATATACTGTCTCTCCTCTAAACCACTATCACTGTCTGGATATAGATTTTTGTTTATATTGTCTTATTTACTAAACAAGTTATTTTTTACAACCATGTCTATACAATCATGTCACAATTTGTTAACCAGAAGTTGGAAATGATTGTTATTACTTGAATGCTTTTGTCCACTTTCATGATATTTTGAAATGTAATTAGCAGTCTTATTTTGTTTTAGGGGGACAGGAGTCTGTCAGGGTTAAAGCAATAAAGAGCTGTGCTGATTAAACTACTGTCTTCCGAGTGAGTGAGTGAGTGAGTGAGTGAGTGAGTGAGTGAGTGAGTGAGTGAGTGAGTGAGAGAGAGAGAGAGAGAGAGAGAGAGAGGGGGGGGAGAGAGAGAGAGGAGAGAGAGAGATTTGACTTGTTTTCTTCTGAAGAGTTGGTCCTTGCATTGAGGACTTTTCTCTAGGAAAGTAACTGTAACACTGTTTTTGAATTATATTGTTTAGAATGAGAAAGTCATTACTTATGTTTAGTTTGGGGTTTATTTGTTTTGTAAAAGAGATACTGTAAGAGAGTAATAAAATAAACTAGAACATCATTCTGTCATGGTGTCATCAGATTTGTGTGATTGTGTGTGCACCCACATGCCTAAGTTTGGTTGTTCATGTGATCTGTATTCTGGTTTTCTGTGCACTGTGTATTGTTCCATGTCTGTGCATGTGTGAGTGTGTGTGTGTGTGCACAGAAGTGTGTTACTGTGTTTCTGTATCAGCAAAGATACAGCGACCCTCAGACTTTGTCCTGATCAATGGTATATCATTAACTCCTTCCCTAATACCCCAACACAGTCCAACACACACACGTTCTACTATCACATGGTTGCTTTCATAAGAAATGTCACACCTGTCAAGTTTGTATCGTCACTGTACACTGTATCATCACTGAACATTGATAATATGTCAAGTAGAGGGATTTGCTGTGATTTGGAGAAAGCTAGAGAGAGGAGCAGACAGACAGAATCCTCGAGTTGCTGGAGAGAGTAGACCAGAGAAGAGATGCATGAACAGAGAGAGAGGAGCTGCAAAAGCTCTGAGAGCACCGCTGGAGAGATTAGCTGGACACAGCGGCGCAAGGAGAAAGGAGCAGGGAGAGACTGTAACGGAGAGACTGCAACGGAGAGCGTGAACACAGCGTGATGCCTAGGGATTGATCATTACCCGGAGATGTGTGTGTGTGTGTTTGTGCTGTGTGTGTGGGGGGGTTATCTCACCATGTAGTGGGGCCGCAGCAAGTCCTGTGTCCTGCAAAGGAGTTGACACTCTGGACCGCAAGTCCTGTGTCCTGCAAAGGAGTTGACACTCTGGACCCAGCATGGAGTCAGGAAAGGTAAAGATTTCTCCATTCACACACTTTCACACACTTTCCAACACTTTATCACGGGAGATAAAGTATCCAGCTCCTTGATTAAATAAACATCAAACTGTTGTTTACTTCTGTTTGTACCTCATCTGATATAATGGGAAAACAGCCGATGTTGTTTGTCAGGTGAGTGTGTATGTTTCCAGATAGTGAATGTGTGTCTGTCTGCATAGCCTCATTAATATGTCCTGCTGTATTGTACAACATTGACATTTGAGGCAAGACTGCTTTACACAGTTAGTCTGGCGAGTGTGTGTATGAGGATATGTGTGCGTATTTGTTTACTTTCATTTAATTACTTTTATTACTTATAACATTGTTTTTATTGATTTTATGTAAAGCACTTTGAGCTGCAATTCTTGTATGAAATGTGCTATATAAATAAAGTTTTATTCATTTGAAAAATATCTCAAAAACAAAGTATCTCAAAAACAGATATGTCTGTTTTTGTTTGCGGTTAAGGGTTGGGGTTGGGGATAACGCTGTTTTTGATGGGAGTAAATTGTCGGTCCTCACTAGAATAGTAAAACAAACTTGCGTGTGTATGTGTTGCAGTTGACAGGTACCCTGGCTCTGGCTGTATTCACAGCAGTCCTAGGCTCTCTGCAGTATGGATACAGCCTAGGAGTCATCAATGCTCCACAGAAGGTGCACACACACACCTCCATCTACACACACTCCTCTACACACACCTCCATCTACACACACATACGACTCCATCTACACACACCTACATGAATTTTATGATTCATCAAATAATTAACTTGTTAATTCATTCACCCAGTCAATAATCCACATCCAAATTTCTAATCGATGATAGTCCACAAAGGCTTACCTTTACATTCCTGGGAAACCATAACAACAGCCCCAATCTCTCTAGTGGCTGACCATTGCCTAGTGACTGTGTCGGTGACAGCTGTTACTTTCTCTGGGTTAAAGATCATAGAGAGGCATTACGGACGGGCCCTGGGCTTGGTGCCAGAGGAGCGTCTCCTCCAATCAGAGAACAGCACGCTGGTGGAGGGAAATGAAGTACACTCGTCTGTGGTGATGTACTGGTCCCTGTCGGTGGCCATCTTCTCTGTGGGAGGCATGGTCTCCTCGTTCCTGGTGGGCTTTGTGGGAGACCTGAGAGGAAGGTGAGGAAGAGGGGAAGAGGAGGAGAGGAGGATGGAAGGAGGGGAGGAAGAGGACAACAGTGGCATAGATACGAATGACAGAAATAAAATAATGATCCTTGTTTGATATTTGCATGTGTGTGTGTCCCAGAGTGAAGGGTATGCTCATGGTGAATGTGTTGGCAGTAGCTGGTGGCCTGCTGATGGGCCTGGCCAATACATGGAAGCCTCACATCATGGTGATCTCTGGACGAGCTGTCATGGGCTTCTACTGTGGTGAGGGGGTGAGGGGGTCCGGGGGAGGGGGTGTAATGGGCTTCTACTGTGGTGAGGGGGTGAGGGGGTCCAGGGGAGGGGGTGTAATGGGCTTCTACTGTGGTGAGGGGGTGAGGGGGTCCAGGGGAGGGGGTGTAATGGGCTTCTACTGTGGTGAGGGGGTGAGGGGGTCCAGGGGAGGGGGTGTAATGGGCTTCTACTGTGGTGAGGGGGTGAGGGGGTCCAGGGGAGGGGGTGTAATGGGCTTCTACTGTGGTCTGGAGGTCTGGGGATCTGGGAGGGGGTTGTAACTGTGCTTGAGAAAACAGACTATAGTTCAGTCAATGTCATTATTATCTGCTGCTAGGGTCAGCCTAGACTGTAATGAATAATTTAGTACAATAGATGGCCAATAACTCACCTCTCATTCCATGTCTGTGTGTGTGTATGTGTGTGTATTTTGTGAGTGCACCTGTGTGTGTGTGTATGTCTGTGTGTGTGTTGCAGGCCTATCGTCAGGGCTGGTGCCCATGTACATAGGGGAGATAGCTCCTGTTGCATACAGAGGAGCTTTGGGGACATTACACCAGCTGGCCATCGTCACTGGCATCCTCATCAGCCAGGTGAGACACACACACACACCTACATGTATATATGTATATGTGAATACATGTAGGGCTGTGTTTGCAGAGACCTGAATGTTACAGCCCCTTTTGTCACTGGTCACTCAGACACTCGTCTGGGACACTCGTTGATTGGCACAAAAGGGACTGTAATGTTAAAATGACAATCACACCATTTAATGACACACCTCTGGAGAGGTGGTCTCAACAGTTGAAGAGGAAGGTGGACCGAGGAAGACTCTGAAATGATCATTTTGTGTTCATGTAAATATAGTTCTAAACATCTTTTAATGTCATGTTTGATATGATTTTGTTTCTTATTTTATGTATTATATTCTAGTAATATTTTTTATGTTGTATATTATTTACAGGGTTTACAGAGTTTGTGCATGCATTAGTCCAACATGTGTTTACATATTCCATTGTCTTGCAAAGGGATCACACTTGGTCTACTGCAGCCTTGAGTAATGATGAGTGATGGTCCATGTAGAATGTTTTACCTAGGTCCAAGTTTCATGTCATTAACTGTTTAGCGCCCGAGGTTACAGGTAACGTACTTGGACATTTCTAAATTGGAGTCAATCTCCCTGACATCTAATCGAATTGTTTCAAGCGTCCCTGGCCTTGCATACACGTACAGTAATAACACACATGTCCACACAACCACACACTCACACAGGGCCTTCTCGTCATTGGAAATATGTGTTTGTGTGTGCTAGTCTGGTTTAATACATAAATACTACATCATTGTGTTCTCCCAAACACATACCATGACTAGGAGAGTCCCAGCCGAGACAATAACCGGTCTGTCAATCATCTCTTTCCCTCTGTGTCTCTACAGGTGATCGGTCTGGAGTTCCTCCTGGGGAATGACTCCATGTGGCCTCTACTGCTGGGTCTATCTGGAGCCCCGGCCCTCCTCCAGTCCCTGCTACTACCTCTCTGTCCAGAGAGCCCTCGGTACCTCTACATACGCAGGGGACTGGAGGCTGAGGCCCGCAAGAGTAATGCAGACTCTGTCTCTCAGACACACACGCATGTGCACTTTTGGATAGTTGAACACACACAAACACCGATATACTGTACACTCACTCACACACACACACTTGCACAGATGAACACACATGTACACAGATATGCTGTACACTAGGGGTGGGAATCTTTTGGTACATTACGATTCGATTCAAATCGATTATTGGGGGTCACGATTCGATTTAAAATCGATTCACGATTTATTTTATTTTTAATCGAATTTCGATTCAATATGTGCTTACATTTGATTCATTACATTACATTTACATTTAGTCATTTAGCAGACGCTCTTATCCAGAGAGACTTACAGTAAGTACAGGGCCATTCCCCCATGGCAAGTAGGGTGAAGTGCCTTGCCCAAGGACACAACGTCATTTTTCACTGCCGGGGAATCGAACCAGCAACCTTCTGATTACTAGCCCGATTCCCTAACCGCTCAGCCACCTGACTCCCTGAATGTCACAATCCCCAGAGACTGAACCCAAACGCAGACCTGGACAAGGTAGCTGGTAAAAAAATTTGTTATTTATTGGTGACACAAAAATAACTGAAGGGCAATTGCCAGACGTGTAGACAGGTGAGTACGGGTGATGGGAGGCTGATGGTGGTGACGAACGTGCAGGTCGGTGGTTACTGGTGGCCAGGCGGGAGTGAAGGGAATTCCGGGATGAAAGTACTGAAAAAACAGAGGAACAGGAATCCGATCAGAAAACAAGCAAAAGATTAGCAAAGCCAACAGACTGACTAGCAGAATGATATGGGCTGGCACGCAAGCACCACATACGAGTACGGCTAATGATCCGGCAGAGACTGGATGTCAGGCCACAGCTTAAGTAGTGTAGTGATGATGATCAGGACCAGGTGTGTTTATTGCTGAAGAGGAACAGGTGAGAGCAGATTCGTTGCCCGGCAACCGGAACGGGGTACGTTGAGGAACGTAACACAAAATGTAGAACAAACCAGACAGACAGGGAAAACAAGCTCAAGGGGAATCGATTTCCCCCCCCACCCCTACTGTACACACACAAAGCACAAACAGATACACACAAATACAAACAAATGCACTCCCACAGACCTGCACACATACAAACTACAGTTGACAAAAACACACTGTCAGACTTCCTCCCTCTCCCACCCCCATGCGTTCTCCTGCAGGTTTGCATCGTCTGAAGGGGGAGTACGACCCCACAGCAGACCTGGAGGAGATGAGGAAGGAGAAGGAGGAGGTGGAGAAGGAAGAACAGGTGTCCATCGTCAGACTCGTACGTGCTGCACTGTTGGCTACTACACTGTCAACATGGATACAGAGGACCAGGAACACCACACAAACACAAGCTGCCTGCCTGCCTGCCGTCTGACTGTCTGCAGTTACCGGTGTTGTGTCTCCTTTCTGCCTGTCTGTCTGCAGTGACCTGTGTTGCGTCTGCTGTGACCTGTGTTGTGTCTTGCGTCTCCAGGTGCGTTCGTCTCTGTACAGACAGCAGCTGTTCGTGGCCCTCATGATGCACCTCTCCCAACAGCTCTCTGGCATCAACGCTGTGAGTAGCAGAGAGGAGGGAGGAGCAACAGGAGGGGGGAGATGGAGAAAGAGAGAAGGGGGACGATAGATAGGGAGTGAGTGAGTGTGTGTGTGTGTCTCTCTCTGTGTGGATGTCACCAATGAGTCACCAGACTGACTTTTATAGATTAGATTACAGAATGTTATTGTCCTTGATTGTGACATAAAAAGTGTTTTTTTATGTGACACTCATATAGATTGCAGATGTATGTAATCGAAAGACAATGTTTGTTTTGTTGCTCTAAGATCTTTTATTACTCGACGGACATCTTCCAACGTGCTGGCGTTGCCCAGCCTGTCTACGCCACCATTGGAGTAGGAGTCATCAACACCGTCTTTACTATGCTGTCAGTAAGTGCAAGTCAAATAAAGGCCCCAAAATTTGATTTGCGCGCTACGCACCCTTGCATTAAATATCGGACTTCCGAACTAGCACCACATCAAACACAGAATGTGCATGCATTAGCAGGGCAGCTGTGGTGGCATATACGGGGGCCGGTTCTGGTGGGCCGGTCTGGATCAAAGCCCAGGGCATATTTTTACTCCCAGTCCGTCCCTGCCGCCCCGCAACATTAAGCCCCCCCCCCACCCCCACCCCCTGATAAAATATGTTCCCGCGGCTATGCATGCATGCATACACACGCACACACACACATGCATACACACACACATATACTTTTCCACGTGTCCAGGTGACAAAGGAATCATGTGACAAAGACAATTCTGAAATTCCAGTTGCACACTTGCAAATAATGAATTCACAAGCATAGGCAAAGGTGATCATTAATTTTCCTCCTTGCAAAGGTTCCAGAATACACAGTCAACACACACACATCCATTCATTGTGTCCACTTAATCTTAACTCAAAAGTTTCTAGTTTGACATGGTTCCAACACACCTCCCGCTAAAATATGTGGGACTAACTCACAACGCACTAGAATGTAGCAAGCAAACAAAAACATTCAACAATGTTTTTGTTTGCTTGCTACATTCTAGTGCGTTGTGAGTTAGTCCCACATATTTTAGCGGGAGGTGTGTTGGAACCATGTCAAACTAGAAACTTTTGAGTTAAGATTAAGTGGACATAATGAATGGATGTGTGTGTGTTGACTGTGTATTCTGGAACCTTGAATACACAAAAAAGATCTAATTTTGTCATTTAGCAGACATTTAGGGGACATACAAGGGGGTCCAAGTTGTCATAGGCCCCCCCAGTCCCCTGCCCCCAGAACCACCCTTGAACATTTTCCACTGTCAACACACATCCGTTCATAATGTCCTCGTAATCTTAACTGAGGACAGTAGTTGATGAGATCTCTGTTATAAGCCTAAATCACGAGCCTATTCACCATCTACTGACATAACATGGCAACTGCAACCCACAATTAATAAAATGATTATGGGGGGTGGCCATTTCCCTGTTATGACCCTCACATACGGACATCATTGACTCTCTTTTATTTATTTATTAAATATTTCCTCCCTCACTCTTTTTTAATCCTTTTCTCTATCTCTTTCTTTCTGCTCCCAACCACCATTTTCACTCATTCTCTCTCTCCACCTGACCCCCCCCCCCCTCTCTCTCTCTCTCTCTCTCTCTCTCTCTCAGGTGGTGCTGGTGGATCGGGCCGGCAGAAGAACGCTGACTCTGATTGGCTTAGGAGGGATGTGCATCTGTGCGGTTGCCATGTCAGTTGGCCTCATCTATCTGGTGAGCAAATCGCATTTCAAGCCCTCATCAACTTCAGTCATACACTCCTTTCTTCCTCCTCTTCTCTTTTCACTTTCTATGTGATATTTGCAAAGCTACTATAAAGTCTCCAGTACAGTGCTGTAATAACATCCCCTCTATCACAGCTTGTTATGGTGCAATGGTTTACTCCCCAAAGTGGGTTATCTGTCCCCAACCAAGATTTCCTGTCCCAAACCCTGGTCTGACTGTACTCATAGCTGATAGCAACACCGCGTCCTTAGTAGGGTTGAAATCCCCTGGAAAGCTCACAAACCAATAGACTGTTTGAGATCCCCTGACTGCTTCCTGTTTCCTGTCTCCCAGAACACGTTCTCCTGGATGAGCTACGTCAGCATGTCGGCCATCTTCCTGTTTGTGTGCTTCTTTGAGATCGGACCTGGTCCCATCCCTTGGTTCATTGTGGCAGAGCTGTTCAGCCAGGGACCACGCCCGGCGGCCATTGCTCTGGCTGGCTGCTGCAACTGGACTTGTAATTTCATTGTGGGGATGACTTTCCACTACATAGAGGTATACACAATGCACACTCCCCTCACCGACAGTCACTCTCTTTCACGGACATTCAAACACATTTAGGCGTTCTCTCTCTCTCTCTCTCTCTCTCTCTCTCTCTCTCTCTCTCTCTCTCTCTCTCTCTCTCTCTCTCTCTCTCTCTCTCTCTCTCTCTCTCTCTCTCTCTCTCTCTCTCTCTCTCTCTCTCTCTCTCTCTCTCTCTCTCTCTCTCTCTCTCTCTCTCTCTCTCTCTCTCTCTCTCTCTCTCTCTCTCTCTCTCTCTCTCTCTCTCTCTCTCTCTCTCTCTCTCTCTCTCTCTCTCTCTCTCTCTCTCTCTCTCTCTCTCTCTCTCTCTCTCTCTCCTCTCTCTCTCTCCTCTCTCTCTCTCCTCTCTCTCTCTCTCTCTTCTCTCTCTCACACACACAAACACTCACAATCCCCTCTGATGCCGTGCTGTGGCTGTGTTTCCTGTAGGCTCTGTTGGGTAGCTACGTGTTCATCCTGTTTGCGGTGTTCCTGTTTGGCTTCACTGTGTTCACCTACTGCCGCGTGCCAGAGACCAAGGGGAAGACCTTTGAGGAGATTGCTGCTGTCTTCCAGAAGAGCAGGAAAACGGTTCCTCCAGGCCCCAAGATCTCCACAGAACTGGAGCACCTTAAATCAGCCTCGGATGCCTGAAAACACACTATGTGTGTGTGTGTGCTCTGTATGTCTATGTATGTTTGAATCATGATGCATTTGTATCTAAGTTCTGTTATATCTGTGTATAATAGCACATTAATATAAGTTCTCTCGTCACAAACATTTGTCCTCCCCAGCGACAGCCATCTTGTACAGTTAATCTACCTGGAGAATACAGATATCCTTAAAACATTTTTTAAGTTTTGTACATTTGTGTACCACTTTGGGGGACTGTGGATTATCCTTGACATACAGTGAAAGTCTTAAAGCAATCAAACCTAATAGCAATAAATGTACTGTTGATTGATTGGTTAAATTTGTATGCAAATAAATCTGAATAACGGACTGAATAAAAAGTGTTCCATCGGGTCGGGTCATTTGTTGTACACGTAACGGCGATAGGTGGTGGACTCAAAAGCACGACTCCGAATATTTACAAAAAGGTTTTACTGGATTCAGAAGTCAAGGCAGAGAATGACACGAGGTACAAAGACAAACTAGCAATGAGAGATTGAAACACAAGGACTAAATACACAGGGGCTTGATTGAAAACAGTTGCTGTCAATCAGGGCTGGGGAGGTCAATCACAGGCAGGGTAGGAGACACTGAAATGAGAGGAGAGGTGAGTGCACACACACAGAAAGAACCAAGACATGACCTAATGAGTGGGGCGGGATGTGACAGTACAAGCCAAAACCATGGTTGCAAAGTGTGGACAGGTGGCTGTCAATGTTTAACCCAGAGGAAATTGAATAAACCAACAATCTCTCCCTTTCTCTCTCTTTCTCCCCTCCCCCCCACCTTGCCACCTCCACCCACGTCCCTTTCAGTTTTTTCCACCAGAGCAGAATTAACTAATGGATGCTTGTGTCAACTGACACTCCTGTCTTCTTCTGTTATCTCTTTATGTCAACTGTGCAGCCAACACAGCATGCACCCTCACACATCTGCTGAAGCGTACATATTAACCTGAAATGGACATTCACTTCTCTGTCTACGCTAAGCTCTTGTTTTAACATGTTTGGCTTTTATTTTTGTATTTTTTGTATATAGAGACAATGACAGTGTGGTATGTGTAAAGGCAGGTAGACAGCAGGGAGAGGGGAAACCAAGCAGGAAATAGCCCTTGGCTGGAATCAATCCCGTGTCCCTGTGGTAAGGCCTTGACCGATGTGGTATCTACTCTGTGATTCACTTGGATGCCCCCTGTAAACACATACGCTGTGTCTGATCTGAAGAGTGAGGGCCAACCAGTCAGGTAGCACACCTCAGTTTGCATAATAGAATTATAGGCTTGTGGCCAAATTCTCACCAACCCCATACAATTTCCCCATACATTAAAACACCTGAATCTTCGCTGCATCTAAGCTCTCATTCTGTTCAGACCTTACACTCTAAAACCTGAGGGAACAGCAGACCCTAGTGGTTCCTACCATAACTGCACGTCCCACTCCTGTCCTGCAGGCAGCACAGCCGTTATAAATAGTCTGGTACGTTGATGAGACAGCGGTGAATAGAAAATAAATAAAGAATTCAGAATTCATACGTTATTACCTTCTGATGCGCTATGATTTTGTAGGTGCAGATCCAGGTAAACTATAAGGATGTTCAACTACAGCCCTGCCTACCCAAATTAGTCGTTTGATATCAGACACAATCCAGACAAGAGCATACATGTGCTTTTGTCCACAGGACTCTAAGTGGGTGAATCAATCAATGGATGAATGAATGACTGGAATGGCTCGAGGTCCCTGAAGTTATGAAAGCATCCCCCTCCATCGCCTCCCACCTCCCCCCTCCATCTCTCTCATCCGTGAGACGTGAAACCAGCTAATGGTACTACTGCAGTGCCGAAACTCCGCGCAGGCGCTCTACCGTCATATCTTTGTTGCAAGGTAAGACTGAACTTTTTCAATGCAGTTGATGATGAACATAATTGATTAGTGCGTGTTGTCACTGAATAGACGAACATTTGGAAAATCGTAAGATAGCACTTGAAGGTATATATTTGCACATAGCTAAGTTAATGTGTAGCTTGCTTGCTAGCTGGCCTGTCGGCTTTCTATGGGTGTGGAGGGAGGGTGGTGCTGAAGTGCCCAGACCAGGAGAGTGAGACTAGAGGAGAACCGGACGAGGCCCAGGCTGTTCGCACTTTATGTACTTATTAAAAGTTGTCCTCTAGCTATAGCATCTACTGCTAGCTAACTAGACGACCTGTCAATCCAACTAGCTTGTTAGTTAGCTAGATGTAAAGAATCTTCACAATGTATTTGATCTATTCGCTAATGTTAGGCTAGCTGTACTGTATACAGTCTAACGGTCTGTCTGGCAATGTTTTTCTAGCGCGACAAAGCCAGGATCTCAGCCTAGCTAGCTCTAGCAATATCTAGTCGGGAAATAGTAAATACATATTTATTTGTTACTGCACACAATCGCTTTGTTTACAAATGTCAACAGGAAAAAGTTGACCAGACTTGCTGCAAGAAATATTGAAAGCCATTAACTTTTCATCTGTTTAGGCTAGATACTATAGGCTTGTCACGATGAAAGTGCTGAATGTTTGTTTTGGTCTTGCAGCAGTACAGTACAGGCAGCAGCAGCAGTTTGTGTTGTCCATCATCCACCTAGTTTAGCGTAGGCAGCTAACGGACCACTGCCATTGCAAACTGCACTGTCCATTTAGGTAGAGGTCCTGGTCGCTAAAGCATTTAAGTAGTATGATTATGACAATGTTGTGTTGTCCCTGCTTAGCTAGCGAGTAACCATGGCAGACACAGACTTCACCAGTGGAGATGCGGGGGCTTCTGCCACTTATCCGCTGCAATGCTCGGCACTGAGGAAGAACGGCCATGTCATGCTGAAGGGACGACCCTGCAAGATAGTTGACATGTCCACTTCCAAGACAGGCAAACACGGGCACGCCAAGGTAACTGTGTGGTAGTGTAGGATAACTGTTATGACTCCAGTCACATGGAGCGTTTCATGAATAGCGCGCTGGTTATCATCCTGTCATCATCAGCCCCAATTAGTGGAAGAGGAGAGGCGCACATCCTGTTTGTAAAATATAATTCCAACCGGTCCATCTTCTCTAATTGTTTGTCTGCCTAATTTCCTCATTCACATGTCCTTCAAACAGATACAAATGTGGCAGAAGTTCCTTTAAATGGTGAAATAAAAACATTATTGCATATACAGTAACAAAGTACTCATGTTAAAACATGGACACCAAGTTACAGCTCAGCTCTACAGCAAACAAGACCTGCCATCCAGTCATGCTATGTCTGTTCTCCAGGTTCACCTTGTAGGACTTGACATCTTCACCAACAAGAAGTATGAGGACATCTGCCCCTCCACCCACAACATGGAGGTCCCTCACATTAAGAGGCTGGACTACCAAGTAAGGGTTACAAAGGGATAGTATACTCCCGTAAAGTTTCCAGAAATATTCAGGAATCGCAAAATGTTGCTCTCAAAACTATTATTTTATCTTATTTCATTCATCTTACATTACCTCCAAAAGCAAAGTATTAAATAGAGATGTGACAAAATGTAGATTACAACAGTATACTTGAACTATATTGGAATATTATCGTTTTTTTCTTTTTTGGCTTGCAGCACAGTGAAAAGAGCCCCATCTAGGCATGGGCCGGTAGCAGCTTTTGACGGTATGATAACCTTGAGAAAAAATACCCCGGTTTCACTGTATCACGGTATTGCGATTACAGCTTTAAAATATTTTTGTTGAACACAATATATTTTATTTTTAAGCAACATATAAAATAGTTTGAAAAGCAGTAAACATGTCAAATTGAATAGTTCAATTCTAAAAAGTTTTTTTTTTTACTAAAAAGAACAACCATAATTATTGTTTTAATTGAACTTCTACACACACATTCACAGAAGTGAATTCATTGCTGGCATATGAAAGGGGTTTTCTTTATGGAAGAAATACTATTGAACAAGTACTTCAGAGATGACAGAAAATTTCAATTGTGATCTGAGAAATATAGGTACCGAAGCCACTGAGAAGAACCGTCATCACCAGCTGCATCACGGGCACTGCACTATATTAGAGCCCGACCGATATATCGGCGGGCCGATATTATCGGCCGATATTGGGCATTTTCCAAACTATCGGTATCGGCATTTATAATGGCCGATAAATTAATATTATTATTTATTTATTTTATTGTGTTTCCGTTCAAAGGACTTGAAGTTTCATATCTTAAGTTTGTATTTGTATACATTTTATTTATCAGAAACTGCATTAACATATTATTTTAATGAGGAAATACAGTTTTTTTCAATCGCTAACAACCCATACTTCGGATACTTTTTCTAAACTCTTAACACAGACTGACACCTACAAAACACAATTGGCGAAATGGATAATTTTCTTCTCAAAAACACATTTTGTTAAATATATACTAACTCTCCATTTCAAGACAGAACACATGTTTCTCTGCACACACTGACTTTACCAAAACACTGGAAATCTGACTCAAAATGAAATTATTATGTCAAAGAATAACACTTGTTTTCACTTCACAAGGTACATGCAGTCAATCAAAGTACACCAGGTTTCAAAATACTGGCTATTGTTGACATTATAAAAACTGCATAGACTTATGTTTCAGGTACTTGCATGCAAAACATGCAATCCACCTTTTACACAAAATGTCTTGGTTGGGAACTGTATGTCCACATGTACAATAATGTTCACATTCAAACACATTTCAGTAAAAAGCAAATCATTTTTTTTCCCCTTACTGTTTACTAAAGGAAGTACAGTAGAAACTCAGTATACAGTAACAGAAAAAGTTTTACAGTAATGCTTACAGTGAACAAAATATCCATGAAACACAAGAGCATTCCGTAAAAAAAAACCCCCAGCAAAAAGCCCAGATAAAAAAGGGGGAACAAAAAAACACAAAATTACTGTATCTAATCCCTGCGATCTTCAGGGTTAGGCCACATGTTTTCATCAACATGGTCAATGATAGTAGCACAAATTTCATCACTGACTACTGTTCTTGCAGCCCTTGGAATGCCACCACCACGCATTCTTACACCTCTACCTTGCCCTCTCCTTGGGCCTGCTCTTCTCCCCAGCCCTGCTCCTCTCACTGCTCCTCTCACTGCACCTGCACCTCCTTCTGCATCTCTCACTGCTTCTGCACCTCTCCCTCCATCTCTCACTGGGCCTGCTCTTCTCCCTGGGCCCCTTCCTCTTCCTCATCCAGACATTACAGTGTTTGTATTTTTCTGTTTCTGTTTCCAAAAACATCATTCCTCAAAGTCCTTCTTTTATAGTAATTGAAGGAAATAACCCCTGCCACTGAGTCTAAGCCAGACTGGAATCAGCTGTGGTTGTCCCACTTTACCCAACATAAATCAGCTGTATGTCAATTTTTCAATTGTCTTTCTTTTTTTTCAGCTGAGATATGTTGTTTTTGAACTAATATCATTGCAGAAGCAGATGTTTTTATACTGTATCTAAGGTTTGGATAATTGTTTTTGCTATTGTGGGATGTTGTGTGTTAACATTCGTAAATACTACACAAACAATCCATCATTTTGTTGGGAGGTATAGCTTGTCTGTTAAGAAAATGTAAGTGAGTAAATGTAAGTAAATGAAAAAGACATGAAATATGTGAATTGTATGGCCAAAAAAGACTGATGCTGTGCTAATTGTGTTTAGAGTTTTGAAAATGTGACAACTGTTTGGACAAATGCTTGTTAGCGACTGAAAAAAACGGTAATAACAGGGGTCAGATGGCTGAGCAGTTAGGGAATCGGGCTATTAATCAGAAGGTTGCTGATTCGATTCCCGGCCATGTCAAATGACGTTGTGTCCTTGGGAAGGCACTTAACCCTACTTGCCTCGGGGAATGTCCCTGTACTTAGTCGCTCTGGATAAGAACTTCTGCTAAAAGTGACTAAATGTAAACTAAAATAACTACTGTTAGGGAAATCAGTTTGTTTTGTTACGCGTTTCTGGATTTTAAAAATATTTTTTTATATCTACCGATATCGGAATATCGGATTTTTAAATCACCAAATATTTGTATCGGTATCGGCCTTAAAAATCCTTTATTGGTCGGGCTCTACACTATATATCTATAATTCGAGAAATCTGTGTGTGTCACTGACATCATCGCAGGCACTGTGCCCTATCTATATAATTCCAGGAATCTGTGTGTGTGCCACCAATTTTATCACGGGCACTGTGCACTATCTATAGTTCAAGTAATCTGTATTTGTGTGTTTCACTGACATCTTAATCACCAACTGTATCATGGGCACTGTGCACTAATTTAAATAACAATGAATTATGATTGGAGGGGGGGAGCTGGTTGGAGCTAAATTACACTATGTCTGTTTGTTGGGCCTGACAAGGTTTGAGAGGGACTGCTTCTGTTTTCTGCAAGTCAGAAAACGTATGGTTTCATCAAATTCCCTGTTTTAAGAGAGTATATGTGGGTGTTGGGGGAGGTTGGGACTGTTTCAATACAGCAGACTAACCTAAATTACAGTAGCAGATCTGCAGATCAAATCTGTGAAATAAACTGCATGAAGAATGAAGCTTAACTATTACAGTTTTTTTCAGTCGCTAACAAGCATTTGTCCAAACAGTTGTCACATTTTCAAAACTCTAAACACAATTAGCACAGCATCAGTCTTTTTTGGTCATACAATTCACATATTTCATGTCTTTTCCACGCAATATGCAGTCAGTGAACATATTTCCACAACGCTTACATTTTCTTAACAGACAAGCTATACCTCCCAACAAAATGATGGATTGTTTGTGTAGTATTTACAAATGTTAACACACAACATCCCACAATAGCAAAAACAATTATCCAAACCTTAGATACAGTATAAAAACATCTGCTTCTGCAATGATATTAGTTCAAAAACAACATATCTCAGCTGAAAAAAAAAAGAAAGACAATTGAAAAATGGACACTGATTTATGTTGGGTAAAGTGGGCCAACCACAGCTGATTCCAGTCTGGCTTAGACTCAGTGGCAGGGGTTATTTCCTTCAATTACTATAAAAGAAGGACTTTGAGGAGTGATGTTTTTGGAAACAGAAACAGAAAAATACAAACACTGTAATGTCTGGAAGAGGAAGAGCAAGGGGCCCAGGGAGAAGAGCAGGCCCAGTGAGAGATGGAGAGAGAGGTGCAGAAGCAGTGAGAGATGCAGAAGGAGGTGCAGGTGCAGTGAGAGGAGCAGTGAGAGGAGCAGGGCTGGGGAGAAGAGCAGGCCCAAGGAGAGGGCAAGGTAGAGGTGTAAGAATGTGTGGTGGTGGCATTCCAAGGGCTGCAAGAACAGTAGTCAGTGATGAAATTCGTGCCACTATCATTGACCATGTTGATGAAAACATGTGGCCTAACCCTGAAGATCGCAGGGATTAGATACAGTAATTGTGTGCTTTTTTGTTCCCCCTTTTTTATCTGGGCTTTTTGCTGGGGTTTTTTTTTACGGAATGCTCTTGTGTTTCATGGATATTTTGTTCACTGTAAGCATTACTGTAAAACTTTTTCTGTTCTATTACTGTATACTGTGTTTCTACTGTACTTCCTTTAGTAAACAGTAAGGGAAAAAAAAAAGATTTGCTTTTTACTGAAATGTGTTTGAATGTGAACATTATTGTACATGTGGACATACAGTTCCCAACCAAGAAGTTTAGTGTAAAAGGTGGATTGCATGTTTTACATGCACATACCTGAAACATAAGTCTATGCAGTTTTTATAATGTCAACAATAGCCAGTATTTTGAAACCTGGTGTACTTTGATTGACTGCATGTACCTTGTGAAGTGAAAACAAGTGTTATTCTTTGACAGAATAATTTCATTTTGAGTCAGATTTCCAGTATTTTGGTAAAGTCAGTGTGTGCAGAGAAACATGTGTTCTGTCTTGAAATGGAGAGTTAGTATATATTTAACAAAATGTGTTTTTGAGAAGAAAATTATCCATTTGGCCAATTGTGTTTTGTAGGTGTCAGTCTGTGTTAAGAGTTTAGAAAAAGTATCCGAAGTATGGGTAAGCGCTTGTTAGCGATTGAAAAAAACTGTAAGTTGCTAATCAGAAATAAAATCAGTATTCAAGCCAAGCACATATGGTGGATGTGGCTGATGATGTCATAAACTGTTGTCTCAGATGTTGAACATCACAGACGGCTACTTGAGCCTGATGATGTCATATCCTGTTGTCCTAGCTGTTGAACCATAGACATAATAAAGAGTTGATGCCGCATCGACCGCTACTGGCGCTGACGAGCCGTGGGGCCGCCATCTTGGAACTGTCACCCGCTTCCACTCAATGTTATCTGTTTGGCAGGTGCAATGAGCTGTCAGCGCATTTAATTAATCGTACCTCACTGAATACCGAACTGATTTTCACCCTTTTTTTTTGCTGCAAAGGTCATACATGTAGCTGTGATACAGGACATTGTCTATCTTATTCTATTCACAAAATACAACCAATAGTACGGTAATGTTAAATCTTTCTTGTGAAAAGTAATCCCCTGAGCCCTGTTTGTGATGGTCCGCCGATTTGAGCAGGAATATGCTGCACAGTGCTGGCATCTTGTTTCTTCTGCTGCTATGCAACTAGGAGTATGCCCGGTCCAAGATGGCGCCCGCATTTCTTGTGCCCAGCAGCCAATGCAGCGTCTATTCTTTATTATGTCTATGTGTTGAACATCACAGACGGCTACTTGAGCCAGATGATGTCATATCTTGTTGTCCTAGCTGTTGAACATCACAGATGGCTACCTGAGTCTGATGATGTCATATCCTGTTGTCCTAGCTGTTGAACATCACAGATGGCTACCTGAGTCTGATGATGTCATATCCTGTTGTCCTAGCTGTTGAACATCACAGATGGCTACCTGAGTCTGATGATGTCATACATATCCTGTTGTCCTAGCTGTTGAACATCACAGATGGCTACCTGAGTCTGATGAGCACCAACGGGGATGTCAGAGAGGACCTTAAGCTGCCTGAGAGCGACCTGGGCAAGGAGATCGAGAAGAGATTTGATGCTTCCGAGGACATATTGGTGAGTGTGTGTTTGTATGTGTGTGTGTGTTGTGTGAAAGTGTGTGGATGTGTGTTTTTGTGTGTGTGACTCTTTGTGGATGTGTGTTTGCGTGGGGTGGCGTTCGACTAGGCGCTTGCGTACCGTGATTGTGTGTGTGGGTGGTGGCAACCCACGCCGTTGTCTCTACTGTCTCTCAGATCACTGTGCTCAGCGCCATCGATGAAGAGTGTGCTGTTGGCATCAAGGCTGCAAACAAGTAACCCGGGGCAACCACCGTTCACCCTCCCCCCAGACCTATCCTCCCTGTTGGGTCTGGAAACCTCACCAAAGTGAATGGCCTTCATCCCCCACCTCCACTTGTATCAGCGCTGGTCGCCCCACACATGGAACCGGACCGGTCTGGCTGGAGCTCCTCACTTATTGCTGACTGGCATTTTCCTGGATCACTGAAGTTCTCCTCTCTAGACTGTGACCCCTGGAGGATCTCTCTCCTGGGTGATCTCTCCTCTGGAGGATCTCTCTCCTGGAGGATCTTTCTCCTGGGTGATCTCTCTCCTGGAGGATCTCTCTCCTGGGTGATCTCTCTCCTGGGTGATCTCTCCTCTGGAGGATCTCTCTCCTGGAGGATCTCTCTCCTGGAGGATCTCTCTCCTGGGTGATCTCTCCTCTGGAGGATCTCTCTCCTGGAGGATCTCTCTCCTGGGTGATCTCTCCTCTGGAGGAACTCTCTCCTGAAGGATCTCTCCTCTGGAGGATCTCTCCTGGAGGATCTCTCTCCTGGGGGATCTCTCTCATGGAGGATCTTTCCTGGGGGATCTCTCCTCTGGGGGGTTTGTCCACTGAAGGTATCTCCCCAGGGAGGTCTCTCCCCTGGATGGTCTCTCCCCTGGGGGTCTGTCCCCTAAAGGTATCTTTCTACTGGTCTTATTAGTTTACGAACAATAGCACTTCACATTCCTACTCAATTAGAATATATTCAGGGTCATGTTCTATTATTTGTTTACCATTATTTGACTGTTATCTATTGTTTTTATGTTTTGTGTTTTTATTTGACACTTTTATGTTGTGTGCATGGTGGTTATGTTTCATGGTGGACTTGTTGTTCAAAGCCTCCTTCAAGGTAGGGCTTCTTCTCCTAGTGGAGCCTCCATCCTTCATTCCCTCTAGTCATTCCAAAGCATCAGTCATTCCATCCCCAGATGACCTACTATACTACTACATAGAATGGCTAACTTCAGTGATTGTACACAATGCCTTTCTGCCTTAAACACCATGAGACACACACACATACACACGCGCATCATTGTAACAGACTTAGGGACAGTGTGTGATTACCTCTGCAGCTGACCCCCCGGTGGGCTTCCCCCAAATGTGGCCCTGCCTCTTCACTCTCTGCTGGGGGAGGAGCTAAGGTTGGGGGGAGGGGCCATCCTGTCTACGCTGCAAAACCTCTTACTTTCACTTGAGGCCTTGGTGACCTGATGTAAAATAAAAAGGGGGCATGGGGAGGGGCGTAAAAAAACTAAACGGAACACATATTTATATGCTAGTGTTTGTTCTGATGTACTAGCAGTATTTAGCATTTGGGTCAATGGACCCACCCCACACAGAAACACCCCATCTCGCTTTACTATTGGTAGAGAGATGGCACGCGATGAGCGACACATAGGCATGGTATAGCCACTGCATGTCACCTAGGATCACTTTATACAGACACAGTTCTACACGGCTAGTTGTGCATGTTTCGGAGGGGCGGAGATTGTGGGGTCATGGGGGGGCAGGGGGGCAGGGGTACCGTTTAGGGATTTGGGGTGGAAATAAGAGTCTGGGGCATCTGTTGAACGAGCCCGGCTCTATGTAGCTGATCTGGGCGTTCACCGGGTCAGTGACGTAGACAGAGATGAAGCACCTTACAATATCTTATTCTGAGGGTTTCTACTTTCCCAATACAAGGTGGCTAAGGATGCTTTCTCTTAATTAACCCTTGTGTTATCTTCGGGTCATTCTGACCCATCAGTCATTGTGACCCACCGTCGTATTGCGACATACTTTACCGCATACAAAAACAAAGTGAAGCGTTTTCTTTTAACCGTTGGGCTGTCTCAGACTCCCCACATTGCAACGGTTAAAAGAAAATGATTTTTATTTGTTTTTGTATTGGGTGAAATTGGGTAAACACAACGATGGTTCGTTATGAGCCTTCGGGTCATGTGACCCGAAGGCAGCACAAGGGCTAAGGATGCTATTGGTCAGGTCCATGTGGTTCACACACAAAGACAAGCAGTGTGAGTGGACAGGGTGGTCAACAGGCATGTAGTGAGAGGTAGTTGGGACCTAGCTCCACTATATCTTCCTGGGGGTTGGAGGAGGAGGGCAGGGGGGGGGGATGGGAATAGTCATATATAAAGCCATATATATGGTATACTCCATATACTGTAGCTAAGGCCAGACAGACGCAGAGACGAACACCTTCTCATCCCCACCTCCCCACCTCCCTCCCTCTCACTCAACCGTCACCTTTCCCTTCCCCGCCTGGTCTTGGGGATGGCCGGACCTGGATCAGTGTTCAACCCACCCAGCCTCCCTCTCCAGTGTGTCAGGAGAGACAGGCGCTGGGGGAGGAGGTCTGACGGGCTGTCTACTGACAGCTGTCAATCCAATTCAATTCCCTTTGTGTGTGTCCCAAAAGGAAACTCTAACGTTCAGGTAACTCTGTGTGACGTCTGTGTATCAAGGCTCCTGAAGTTGTGGGATATCTTTTTTTTCAAATCTGACTGTGGATTGAAGTGATTATTATTGGGAGCCGATTATTAGGGATTTATTTCCTCGCTGCCATGCAAACATTAAGTCCTTGTTAGCCGATAACTATAGTTATCTCTCTGTTGACCTTGCAAATCCAGAGCTTTTCGATCGAGGCTGGACCTGTTTGGCTAACTCGTAGACCCTGCGCTTTGAACCTACACTCAGTTTTCCATTTGATTTCATTGAGGTCTTGAGCATCCGGATTTCCTTCAGGAGTCTTTTTACAGCCTGTAAATACTATGTTGGGGAATAATGTTGTTGAAAAGCCTGTTGTTTTTCAGGCCCCTTGTGGTCCTTTGCCGGTTCTATCTGAATGTCTTTGTTTCTGTTTGGCTGTTCTGTCTTTCTGTGTTCTTTAAAAATAAAAATAAAACGGCTTTTGCCTTTGAAAATAAACTGCAAAATAGTTTTGGGCCACAGAAGTATTGACCTATTTGTAGGTAAAGGGTTGAAGGAAAGGTTGTGTTGTAAGTCCACTGCTGAACATGGAAATGGTTGTTGCTTGGATGTGTGACTTGTTACCTTGTAAAAGGCGTTCTGACCTGAGGATGTGACTCCTCCGCGTGGATGTCGCCCAACCCGCCTTGGCGATGCAACGATCACCTGCCATTCCTCTCAAGGTCATAAGGTGCTTCTCTATGGACGCAGTTGAACTGGGAAAATGGGTCCAAACTTTTGACTGGTACTGTATGTTTGTCCACTAGGGGTCAGGGCAACATCACATCTGAAAATACAGTGACGGCAGCCATGTATTTCCTTGATCATTAGCCGATTGGGCCAGCTTCACTCCTATTCAGGTTCATGGATCATGATTCAAGTATACAAGTGTCTATTTTGTCTATTCAATAATAGACAAATACACATCCCAATAGTCAGCGGTTATTACACAATGATGTTGCCTGTCAAGGGGGTGTAATTGCTCCTGCAATTGTGTTTGTGTTGACCTTCACCCTAGCTGGCTGGGCCGTCTGTAATCTCAGGAGTAGCTGCAGGGTTGACCTCTGACCCCTAGAAACTCTGAGCAGGCGTCCCAACATCATACCTCTGTTTATCTCTCTCTTTCCATCTCTCTCAGTCTCTGTCTACCCCTCTCTCTCTCCATCTCTCTCAGTCTCTGTCTACCCCTCTCTCTCTCTCTCTCTCTTTCCATATTTCTCAGTCTCTGTCTACCCCTCTCTCTCTCTTTCCATCTCTCTCTTTCCATCTCTCTCAGTCTCTGTCTACCCCTCTCTCTCTCTTTCCATCTCTTTCTTTCCATCTCTCTCAGTCTCTGTCTACCCCTCTCTCTTTCCATCTCTCTTTCCATCTCTCTCAGTCTCTGTCTACCCCTCTTTCTTTCTCTCTCTTCCCCTCATTCTCTGTCGTTCACATTCTCAGGCTGTATCTCAGATACTCTCACACACAAAGGCAAAATATTGCATTTACATTGTTACCTTCTGAAGGCTCAACTCTACAAACGCTATGGAGGGCGAGATCTCCCCCGCCGGGAGGGGTGGGGGGAGGGGGCTCCCCCCACCCTCCCAATGGTAATACCTGAAAATTCTCTCTTTAATCAAATCTAACTTACTGCTGGATTAAATTCCTATCCACTGCATTCCTCTGACTTTACACACACACACACACACAGAGACACACACACACACAGAGACACACACACGTTTCTTCTCCCGGGCCTCTTCCTGGCTGTTAGGGAGACTGGAAGGTTCTGATGTTCTCCCTCCCAAAACGTTTTAAAGGATCAGACAGAACCCTTTCAAGATCCGGCACTGAGATTGGGGAGGGGAGGGGGGCTGGGGGGTGGGGTGGGGTGGATTGAGCCCGACCGTTCTGAGCAAGCTCCTCTCTGAGCTTGTTTACCTAGATGCTGAATCCTGTGGGATCCTGTGGGATGTTTGGCTATGAGTTCACCAGCCATGTGTATGTGTGCTGGGCTGGTTTAGGGCAGGACCCAGGATAGAAGGTCATGATGTCACTTTTCACTTTTCTCAAACAGCACGCTACAGGGGAAACAAGATATCAAAGTGTGTGTTTACGGGAGGGGGGGGGGGAAGGGAGGGAGGGACGGAGTTAGGGAGATGGAGGGATGGAGATGGTGTTGGTGTGTGTCTGTGTGAGAAACAAGAAGAGTGTGTTTGTAGGTGAGAGAGAGAGAGCAAGAGGTGAGAAGAGAACAGAGAGAGGGGATCACAGAGCTACGTTCAGGTTCGCCTAAAAGTCCCCCTGCTGTTCAAACGTGTTGCAGATTAACTTCTCATGTTGCTCTGATTCATCGGCGTCTCTGAGACCAGGAGGTCACACTCCGTACTCCGCCACAGAATATTCTAGCACCTGGATCACTTGCTGGCCTGGGGGAAGATGCCTTAAATGGTTGTTGAATTCACTGTCCAATCCCTTACCTGTGCTCTGTTAATAGGTCTCTTGGTTTTCCTGTGGGCGACAGATTCGTGTTCAAACTGAGGTTAGTGGTGATTGTCAGAGATCTCTCAGGTCTCATTTGTACGTCATGGCTGCCATGACTCAGGGACAGCTGTGGTGACGACTGCCATGTGACCTGGGTCATGTGACCTTGGTCTAATGCCTCTGCTGGGAAAGGAGAGCGTGGATGGGTGCGACTGGATGGAACTCTGTGTGTGTACAGTGCTTGTGTGTCTGCTCGTGTGCATGTGGGACGGTGTGTCTGTGCATGAATGTGTGTGCATGAATGTGTGTGGAGCTGTGTACAGTTCCACAGTTCCACAGTACAGTATATATATTTACATTTAGTCATTTAGCAGACGCTCTTATCCAGAGCGACTTACAGTAAGTACAGGGACATTCCCCCCAAGGCAAGTAGGGTGAAGTGCCTTGCCCAAGGACACAACGTCATTTGACACGGCCGGGAATCTAACTGGCAACCTTCAGATTACTAGCCCGATTTCTTAACCGCTCAGCCACCTGACTCTGAGTATATGTGTGTATGTGACTGTGTGTGTACAGTAATGTGTGTGTGTGACTGCGGGGGAGGTAGGCGCTGGAGTGACTGTTGTTCTGATCGGCCCTCCTGTGTTATCATCGGGCTCTAACCTTGAGCCCACAGGGAGGACCTCACTCCTGCGCTTCACACGGGAGTGCCCAGTCACCCATTCTGTGTGTGTGTGTGTGCCTTTGAAGTAACCTTCCAGGAAGGGGGGGGGGGGGGGGGCTGTGCCCTGAGAAGAGAAGGGAGGACATGAGAAGAGAGAGAGGGAACGATGGAAGGAGACAGAGGGGGGGGGGGGGGGGGAGAAGTAGTGAAGGGTGGTTGTTGTGTTTGAGGAAGGTTGAGTTATTAGATCCAGATTCCATGTTGGAAAGGGGGGGGGGGGGGGCGAGAGAGGGAGAGAGTGTTGATCTCTGGCTTTAACAGTAGTGGAGAGAGGGAGCGAGGGATGTGTTTTATCCTCCTTTCAAGTCCGGGTCCCCACTGAGGAAGCGGTAGGGAAGAGGTGAAAGACTGTGTGTGTGTGTTATGTCAACAGTTTGTTCATATGAGAACTACCTTCACAGCAGTCATGTTCTATTTTAGTTGACAGGATCCCGTACACACACTCACATCACTACTGCTAAGCAGCTCTATGTGAATGTGTATGTGTGCGTGTGTGTGTGTGTTCTTGTGTTGTGTTCACCTCAGTCCACTTGTCAGAGAGCAGGGAAAACCACACCAGACAGGGTGCTTCCGTCTAAGAGCTCCCCCACACACACACACACACTCACACACATCTACCTGGTCCTCACAGTGGCCCTGGCTTGGGCCCCCAGACCGTCTCCCTGTGTGGGGGCCCTGGACCCCAGGCCTGTCAGCAGGGCAGGGGTTGGCTGTCCACCTGCTACCCTCCTGCCCTGGGTGGGGCTCCTGTGTGTGTGCGTGTTTCAGAGCGGGGAGTATCTGTTTTGAGAGGCTACAGCCAACATCTGGAGCCTGACTAAAGATCAGAGGGAGGAGTAGAGAAAGGAGGAGTAGAACAGGGCGGGGGGTTGCACCCTACAGCGTGGGGGTTGGTGTGGCTGGGGGGTTATTGAAACCAGATGCGGGGGGGGGGGGGGGGGTTGTGGTGGGAGGAGTACCAGGGGTGTTCATCCTCCATGGAGACCGTACTTCACCCCTGCCCTGGTCCTGAGGTAAACACAGAAACCCCACCCAGAGACCCAGACTGCAGACTGGGCCGGGCTGACAGCAGTGTGTGTGGTGTAGGTGTGTGTAGTGTAGATGTGTGTTGTAGGTGTGTGTGTTGTAGGTGTGTGTGGTGTAGGTGTGTGAGTGCCGTCTTTACAAACCTCCAAAATACCATGAATGAGCCGGGCTGACAGCAGATCTCAAGGGAGACCGTTCTGGAGCCTCAGATGGATGTTGTTGTGTTGTGTTGGGGGAGGAGTGGGGGAGTTTGAGAGCGGTGGAGAGGATGTTGGGGAGGTTAGGAAACAGGTGGGTGAGGGTGGGAGGAGGCTGGGGAGAGCAGGCTGGGTGGAGGCTGAGGGTGGGGGAGGCTAGCTGGGATGTTGAAATGCACAGCAGATAAGCAGATGTGACAGTGTGTCTTCATTGTGTAGAGGACATACTGTATTTAGAGGGGAGAGTCCCTAACCACTGTACTGCACTCTCCAGACTCTCCTCCTGCAACAAAAACATTTCCATAGAAAACAACACCCTCTTTGTGTGTGGTGTGGTGTGTGTGTTGTTTTACGTAAATCCGGTAACTGGTGGGATGTGGTGGCCATTTCTCCTGACCACTGAGAAGAGAGTTTTTATACTTTGGTGTGTGTGAGTGAGAGAGAGAGTGTGTGTGCGTGTGTGTGAATGAGTGGGAGAGAGTGTGTGTGAGTGTGTGTAGAGAGAGCGAGAGAGAGAGAGAGAGAGAGAGAGAGAGAGAGAGTGTGTGAGTGTGTGGTGTGTGTGTGTGTGTGTGTGAGAGAGAGAGTGTGTGTGAGAAAGAATGTGTGTGTGTGTGTGTGTGTGTGTGTGTGAGAGAGAGAGAGAGAGAGAGAGAGAGAGAGAGAGAGAGAGAGAGAGAGAGAGAGAGAGAGAGTGCATTTGTGTGTGAGTCATGACAACACCAACCGAACATAGTGATCTGAAAACAATCTCAAGGCTGCCTTGAGCTTATGAGTTGTTCTGTTTATGCATGTGTGGTGTGTGTGTGTGTGTGTCTGGGTGAGCGGCAGCAATGTTTTCCCTGGCTGTTAGTCTTCGCCGGTCAGATATG
Organism: Thaleichthys pacificus; assembly: GCA_023658055.1. NCBI lineage: Eukaryota > Metazoa > Chordata > Actinopteri > Osmeriformes > Osmeridae > Thaleichthys > Thaleichthys pacificus. Next base: position 16,720,316 of record CM042866.1, on the reverse strand, counting down.
ATGAGGTCTGGCTAAATGTGCTGACAGGCGGGATTCCTGCAGTCCATAGGTCTGAAACAGCAGAGGTAACTGCATTAGCCCCTCCCCCACCCGCCTTAAACCCTCAGCAGTCAGGAGCCTCCCAATGATCCTGCTTACTTTCATTAACCCTGGAGGCCTCCAGCAGAACGCTGAGAACTTCACGTTCCCTCACATGCGAGAACTGTGTACGAGATTGCGTGGCCACTGCACATACACCCAAACACACAAATAAGCATGAAGACACAGGTGCTTACATGAACATGTCATCACAGTGAAGACTTGCGTAACTTACTGTGTGTGGTTCGGAAGGATATTTATCTTCCGGGACTAGTTGGAACTGCTTTTGAATGGACTTTGTTAGGATTGGTGTTTGTGTGTGTGTGTGTAATAGAGTGCATATGTTCTGTGGTCTTGTGTGTTTGTAGAGCCAGACAGGGAGCGGTTATGAAAACACCACTACCCAGAGTACAGTTCTCTTGGGTCAGAGGACACACCCCACGGGATTCTGGGAAAAGCCAGGTCTCTGTGGGGAGCGGATGAACCTGACAGTGACTTCAGAAGATCAGTCTGTAGTGTGTGTGTTGGTGTAGGTGTGTGTGTTGTAGGTGTGTGTGGTGTAGGTGTGTGAGTGCTGTCTTTACAAACCTCAAAAATACCTCAAAAGACCGGGAAGCCAGTTGCCGGGGGTGATGTCATAGCAACCAAAACTCAGCCAGAGACAGGGTTTGATGTGATTGGAGGACTGACAGTGTTATATCACTTCCGTGTTCTAGGCGTTCTAGACTGTTCCTGAGCTAAGGATGGTGAATATCTCTGTTTATATCTTACATCTGCTTTCTCAGGTGTGTGTAAGTCTGTAAGTTTGTCTAAGATAATGTGTGTGTCTGTGAATGTGTGTGTATGCATATTTGTGTGTGTCTGTGTGAACTGGGGCGTGTGTGTGCCTTTGTGTTTGTGTGCATATGTGTGTGTGTCTATGTGAACGTGTGTGGGTCTGTGCATTCATGTATATGTTTGCACGTGTGTGTGTGTGTCAATGTGTGTGTGCAAATGTGTGTATCCATGTGAATGTGTGTCGATTTGTGCGTGTGTGCTTATGTACGTGTGTGTCTATGTGAGAGTGTGTGTACTGTATTTTATATGCAGACCCATACACTAGATGACGCTGTGCTCTTTCACTGGGTGAACTCCCTGGACACTCACCTGTGTGTGTCTTCACAAGCAGGCTTGATACACTGCTACAGGAAGTCAAGCGCAACTGCTACAGGGCTGCTTTTTCCCAATGAGACTGCCCGCCCACACACACACACACACATTCCGTTGGTATGATAACTGTACTTCACATCTGGGGTGCACCTGTTAGGGTGTGTGTGTGTGTGTGTGTGTTCAGTGATTCACACAGCAGATCAGCAGAGCTTCAGTACTAAGGAAGGTTAATATACTAAAGGTCAAACATAGTAGAAGTGCTTATTTGATTTTCCAGGCTCACCATCTTGCTGCATATTTTTGTATTGAATCTTTTGGATGATAAAGAATTCAATCCGTTTTTCACTTCATAGTATCTGTGACTTGGAAAAGCGAAACAGGCGTTTGCGAGCGTGTGTGTGTGTGTGTTTGCATCCCAGTGTGTTGCAGGGTTGTCCCTAAAATCCATCTGAACCATCATTGTTTTTCAAACCAGTTGCCGTGGTAGCAGGAGGGCGAGGGCGTTTGACCAAAGGAAGATCACATAAATCTGCACCTCAAAGGGCACGCTGCTCTATGTGTGTGTGTGTCTGTGTGTGTGTGTCTCACAGCTCTTGTCCTTCTGTGTAGGTGCTGCTAGGAGAGGGATATTACAAGGATTGATAGTTAAATAGACGGTAGATAGATGTGAAAGTGATGTGTCAACTCACTTTATCCATATGTTTGTTTCCAAAACAATCTGGATCTTTCTTCTCATCTCATCTCATCTTCCCTCCTTCCCCCTCAC